>JAUMHR010000060.1:4536797-4550237 GCA_032361145.1 Enteromius fasciolatus | reverse complement strand
AACAGTAGACAAAATGACAGCTACAGAAAGAAAGAGACGGATAGATAGATAGATAGATAGATAGATAGATAGATAGATAGATAGATAGATAGATAGAGAACAGTAGACAGAATGACAGCTATAGATAGATAGATACTGTAGGATGGATAGATGGATGGATAGAGTTGACAGAATGACAGAACAAAATAAAGATGCGTGGATGGATGGATGGCTAGAATGGTAGACTGATTGGAAAAACTATCGATAAGGACAGTAGATAGAATGATAGAACAATAGATTGTCATATAGTTTTTAACTAAGAACTAAGAATTTTAACAAAGAATGACAGAAACGATAGAAAGACAGAATAGAAAAAGTAATGATCGAACAACAGAATGAAACAATAAGATAGAAAAAGAACAACAGATCTAGAATGCCAAAATGAAGGAGCCATTGACAGAGTGATAGAATGACAGAAAGAACTACATATTATAGATATAGAACTAGATGGATGGATAGATAGATAGAATAGCAGACTGATAGAAGAACAGTAGTTAGAATAGTATAGTATTCTGTAATTGTTGAAGGAATGGACTTTATTGACTTGATATTAATGAAGAAGCAGGACACCGTCATTTACAATCAAACATTCACGTACACTGCAAACAAAGCAAACTGAAGAAATGTCATTTTGAACATGTGCTGTAAAGGTTGCAGGTTGCACACTCTGTCCCAGCCCAGACCTCCTACAAGAGTCAAATCAGACACCTTCTTTCCGAAGGTGAGGTTGGGTATTTTTAGACTTGCATACGAAACACCCACATAGTAGAACAAAAGTCTGATTAGAAGCATTGAGGCGCAGTCATTAGGTTCTCGACCGCTCGCGTAAACAACAAACAGTTCATACACATGGTGTGCATTTCACTTATGCTGCCTCTGTCTTATAAGATATTCATTTTGAAAACTCCTGACACCTTTGAGGGCGTTTTTCTCACCCTTTCGTCTGTACCTCCTGTGCACAGTCTCCATGCATGTGTTTGTCCCATTTTCGCCGCAGCAAAGATTCAGACATGTGCAATTAAAAAAAAAAAAACTTAAATTAAGCATAAATCTTTTCCATGTGCAAAAAAGCAAAAGTCGTTACTCAGCGTTTTCCGTGTGCGTGTTCCCTATTCGACATACAGAGCAATCAAGGTTGCTTGTACATTTTGCCAGCTGCTGCTGATGCCATGCTTTACCAGGAATCACAGCTGGCCACTTTCAGCCTTGTGATTTAAACTGGAACCTTCCAAAAGGCCATCGTGAATTTACGCAAGAAACCACATGTTCGAACTTCTCAATATCCAGTTGCCGGCACAGGAAAACTCAAGCTCAGTTCCTCCTCGGGCTCTTCCTGTGCGCTTATTCTTAATTTGACCTCTTCAGAGGGTGGATTTGACTCTTGCTGCGGTCTGCTGATGAGGGGAACGCCTTCATTGCAAACTCCTGCCTCTTCCTTTTTATCGCCCGAGTTGGAGCCCAAAATCACCATTCCAGGAGAGTAGATGTAGATGGACCCTATTATAGACAAATAATGAAGAAGTCAGCTTAAAATGAAAAAAAAACATGACCACTATTAAAGCCTGTTCTTTATGCTCATAAAGGCTGCAATAATACAGTAAAAGCAGTAATATTCTGAAATATTAAAATGAAAATAACTGGTATATATCTCAATATACTTTAAAATGTATTTTATTTCTGTGATGGAAAGCTGAATTTCTTTTTTAGCATCATCACTCCAGTCTTCAGTGTCACGTGATCCATCAATATGCTGACTTGCTGCTAAATTATTTTGAGTTATCTTGAATTATTATTGATGTTCAATGAATAGTTCCTATTATCATCAGTATTTTTGCTGCTTAATATGTTTTTTTACCCCTGACCTAAAAAATAATAAATAACTAAATCAGCTTTGCCATCAATAAATTACATCATATGCACATACATGTGCGTTGCAACATGCTCAATCTAGTATTGTGGGATGCATTCTGGGATTACGTTCTCAAGAAAGCATACAGCTTTCTTTCAAAATTGAAAGAGCTTTGGAGTTCAACTGTGAAGTCTGTGAAATACTAGGCCGGCAGACAGAGAGGAAACAAAGCTTTTACACACAGTTTACATTTATTTTTTTGTTATTATGGACTACCTGGTCTTGGTAATGATCTTTAGCAGGAAATACAAAACAATCAAAAAAGCAACTATGTTGTAAAAGGGAGGAAAAACAAGAACAGGAAGCAAAAGTGGGAAATTAGACAATAATGGGGCCGAAGATAAAGTGTTCAGGAAACATGAGGTGGGTCTGATCAAGAAGTGAAGCAAAAACATGTCTGTGTAATGCAAATTCAGAGAATTGTGTCTAAACACATGATAAACTTTAGAAATGTATTGCTGAAACATGTTAGAAGTGAACTGTGTAGGACTCAATTATAGCGTTAGACAGTTTTTCACCATTGTTATTGTTATCTTTAATTTCTTTGTTTGGGAGGGGAATGGCTAAAATCACGTCTCGGTGATGCACTGGAGCCACTGCGGATGGCCTCTTCCTTTAAGAACTAGTTTTTGGTCACACAAATGCATATTACATGTTGTATGGCTGTGTAAATCCAATAGTGAGCAACCATTCAGGTTGAATCTGTATTTGACAGATGAGAGAGATGGCAGCCTTCATGTGAGTGGGCGTGGTTTCGGTGCAGCCATTGGACACGCCCCCAGGTTTGAAAGCAGAGAATGCTGCTTATTTTTGCAGGATTTTAGAAATTAGTTTTATTTATTCTGAGCTTTTTTATCATTCAGATTGGTTGACTAGTGAATAACACATTTTTCTGTGTGGCAAACTGCCACAAACCTGCTAAAGTAGATAAATCTTTTTTTTTAATACGTACTTATTCATTTATTAATGTTTCCATTCATTTTCTGAATTTTAAAGGTTTAATTCGATATGAATAATTATTTGTAAGTCGTGCATAAAAGCCTCTGCTAAATGACTAAATGTGAATGTAAATAATGCAGGATTCATATTTAAATAGCATTTTGCGGCTTAATATTCACAGACACTAGTCCATATCGTGTTTCGATTTAAAGGGTTAGTTCACCCAGAAATGATCATTAGCATGTGTTTCACTGACCCTCAAGCCATCATAGGTGTATGACTTTCTTCTTTCAGAGAAATCCAATCAGAGTTATATTAAAAATTGTCCTGGCACTTCTAAGCTATCATTGCATCTTTTATCAGTCCAAAACACGTTAAATAATGTGCACAAACATAATAAACATAGCATTTTTCTTTACAAATGTTTTGTGACTGGCATTTTGTTTTGTTCTCTCCTCATCTCGCTTGTCTCTAATTACGTGGCACCGACTTCTTTCAGTAACTGCTTCTGCTTATGATAAATAGCGGAAGTGATAGAAAAGTGTTTATTACATTTGAAATATGATATTTATCTTACAAAAACACATGGATTCACTACAGGACGCTATCATTCTGCCCTGGAGCTAAGTGAGGTATGTTTTATCGCATTTGTGTGCACCTTATTTAACGTGTTTTGGACTGTTAAAAGAGAAACACCGGCATACTCCAATGATAGAGCTTAGAAGTGCCAGGACAATTTGTCTGAAAGCAGAAAGGCATATACACCTAAAATGGCTTGAGGGACACAAGCGTGTCAATTTTTCATTGCAAACATTTAGATCACCTCTCAAAAAACTTAAACAACGGTTTGTGAATGAAATTCAAGTTTTGGCAATTTGCAATCTATATTAAGCAACAAGGGCAATATTTCAAACATTACACAGAACAAGTGCCGTAATATATTTAAAACCGTAATATTAAAGTATCAAATTCGGTAATCTCTCTATTAATGATGTGGAGTTTAGATTAGTAAAGCAGATGAGGCCGGAATATGAACGCAATCCACTTAAGGCTGCCGTACACGGTGCGAATTAGGACAGTCGGAAGACCGTACAGCCACGCACACGTCACAAGTGGCTTTGTTCACGGAAGCAGTGGTACACGGCACGATTTTAAAACCACAATCACATTCACGAAGTTCCACGCCAAAAACATGGACTCTGAGGAAGAGATCCTTTTCTTTGTGGCAGAAATGGCTTGCGAAAAAAACAAAAAAGAAAAGAAAACGGAGGGCATGGCAAAGAGTTTGGCTGAAGGGCAGAGAATTAAATCAATATTGACAGTTCCTTTTTTATGGATTATTACTATTTATTATATTATTTTAAATGCTGCTCAATATATCATACAGCGCTTGCTCTTCTTGACAGAGTTCAGCGAGTTTGTCATCTTTCTTGACAGTTCATCTTTCTTCTTCTGTGGTTTTCTTTTGTAGCTAGCTTCTGATCGGTAATTTCCAGTTTGCTCAACAAATCGGCTCGTTCAACAGCACACGTCACACTTTCAACCGACAGCTCCCGAAGTTTTTTGACATGTTTAAAAATGATAGTGAGGTCGGGAAGTGCTCGTAAGGCACTATGCTCGTCTCGTAATTTCTCACCCGCCATACGAGCCCCGACCATACGAGAAGAGACGATTTACGACCTCAAAAATCGCACTGTGTACGCCCGCCTTTAAAGGGATAGTTCACCCAAAAATTAAAATGATCTTTTACTTACCTTTGAAGCATCCTACAGTAGGTACAGTAGTGGCTTTCTTCTTTCAGACCAGTCCAATCAAAGCAAATCCATGCGTTTTTGTATGATAAATATCCATATTTCAAACTTAAACACTTTTTTCTCACGTCTGCGGAAACTGGAAGCAGTCCCGGCAGATAACGTGAGACACATTGTGTCAGGTGATTAGTGATGAGCAAAGAACAAAACAAAATGGCAGTCGGAGCCATGTGAGGGATCTTTTATTATGAATAAGGGCACGTTATTTCACTTCCCATTCAAAGTATTGGAGGGGTCTGGACAATCTTTTTAAGAACTATGATTGGATTTGACTGAAAGAAGAAAGTCACATACACCTAGGATGCTTCAAAGGTGAGTAAAAGGCAGGATTATTTTTTTGTTAACTATCCCTTTAATGGTTTAGTGTTTTGCTTTACGGCACAAGCAGTAATTGGGGGAAAAAATCATCTGCGCCCCTAAACAGTTCATAGCCTACCTGTGACAATGGCATTTAAATAGCCTAGTTTTAAATCTAGCGCACATAAAAACAAGACGTGCGCATATGCGCATGCAGAAAACCATTCCCGCAAGCATTTCTGCACAGCGAGAGCACACGACACTGCTCGCGAGGAGGGCGCTAAGCAGGGCTTGCGCGACCCTCTGCTCTCTCGACGAGTACACTTTTTGAGACATTGGAGGCGGGGATTAAATGTCAAATCACTCTTGTGATTGGTCATTTTCAACACATACCGCTTATTATGGCTTTAGGAACAGTGTGTTTGTCTGTGTGGGTGTTTTTTTATTAATAATTAAAATAATCAACAATACAATACAAATACATATTTGCAGTAGAATATAAAAATCTGTTATAAAACATGAAACATAATGAATAGTCGAGTCATTTCAATAACTGAGAAACAATTTAGAATACTGTAATGATCCAGCAGTCAGTGCTGGCAGCCGGGTGCATTATGGGTGTTTATTTAGAGATTACTTATTTTTGTGTCATTTAGGCAAGACAGTTGGGTTTTTGTATTATTGATGTTATGTGTGTTTATGTTTGTCAGTTTGGGTGGGTTTGGTTTATTTGCAGCCCTGTTATATAAAAGTGTAACTGTTACCATCAAGGAGAGAGGTGTGTAGAGGAGGGACTTGTTGATATGTTATGTTATGCTGAGTTATGTTTCCGAGTGTGAATAAACGATGCCTGACGAATGTTTTGTCTCCTGATGGAATACGCTGTCTGTGCGCTTGTATAATAAGGGTTGTCTAGTGCAAGGTACACATGTGCTTGCATGTGTCTAATAGTGATGGGAAGTTTGGCTCGGCTCCCAAATGACTTTTTATATAGTATCACTCAGGGCCTTCTTTTTTTAAGCCCAATTTATCTATTGTGAATGTTTTGTGTATTGGTAAGCAACTTATACTTCCTTATTTTTCATTAAATACTACACAGTTAATATTATTTAACTGCTAAGAGGGGGTCTCGCCCAGGGAGTAATTCCATGTAGAACCGCCACTGCTTGTGATTCATTCACATGTATGGGGCATCGTATTACTTAACATTGTATTATAATTAACATGGCTTGTGTAATAATTAAGAACAGAGAAGAATGTCTCCTAGTGTAGCGTAAAAGTATTATTGCTAGAAACGTACTGGAATTAAAGTAAAAGTACCCACCTGTAAATATACTCTTACATTTTTCTAAAGATATAGTCAGTAAACAGTAAAATGTATTTCATTACAACCCACCACTCATAATTTAGTTGTGTTTTGTGCAATAATAATAATAATAATAAACTGTTCAATTAACATACATTTACTTATGATGCAAAAATAACTTAAGATTTAGTCTTGTTTGATGGCAACATTATCAAAAGGAAGTAAATTTTTCTTAAAGGAACAAGACATTTATTTATTTTTTTTAATAATGTAAACATTTACACATTACAAGTATATGTACCTTTACGAATGTGCTGTGCTGGAAAACAAGTCAAAATACTGAGGATAATTAGCACTTAGAAGCTATTATGGTTCAGGAACATGATACATTAAAAAAAGGATGTCAAGAAAGCATCACAATACTGGGCCTGTTTTGTACTGTATGTTAAATCAACACAGAATTTTTGTTCCTTTAAATCATTGACAAAGATCAAGTACAGTAAGTTCAAATGCAACACAACGTAAATTCAACATAAAGATGTTTACAGGACTCACCAACATTATTGCTGACGTTTTCACCATTCCCATTGTGCTCCATTGTGACCTGCTGTACAGTCCCAGATTGGGGCATCAGCCCTGTACTCTGACCTTTGACCTCCCTGCCATCACTGCCGAGGGGTATCTCGGTCTCTAAGGTGTGGTATTTGGAATCGGACGAATTTTGATGGTCACCTTCAGTTCGACTACCGTGTTGAATTCTCTACAGAAACCATGAAATAAAATTAAAGTGGACTTCATTTAAAAGGAGTCGTTCGCCCAAAAACTTGAAATGTGTGTGCTCTCCTTTAGGCCATTCAAGATGTAGATTAATTAGTTTCTTTGTGGGATCAAATTTGGAGAAAAAAAGAGCATTACATCGATTGCTTGGCAGTGGATCCTATGCAGTCAATGGGTGCCATCAGAATAAGAGCAATTAAAAACATCACAATAATATCCGCAAGTAATCCAGTGCATCAGTTAATGTCTGGTGAAGTGAAATGCTGCATGTTTGTAAGAAACAATTCAATAATTAAAACTCAAATCTATAATATTGCTTTCTACAGTAAAAAAAAAAATCCGCATCAGGTGAGAAATACGCACAGATCAAGCACTGTTTACAAATAAAAACAACTCTAAACAAATATGTCAACATATTTGGGTGTGAGAGGAAAGCAAGGAATGGACTTAATGGAAATTCTATTTTGGTCAGAATTGACAGTGATTAATAAATTACTACAAACAAACTTTTGAAGTCGTGTGGATTGTGATGTTTTTATCAGCTGTTTGGACTCTCGTTCTGACGGCACCCATTCACATTAGAGGATCCATTAGTGGGCAATTGACGTAATGCTACATTTCTCCAGATCTGTTGCGATCTAGAAGCAAACCTCTTGGATGGTCTTGGGGAGAGTACATGTTTAGCAAATTGTCAATTTTATGTGAACAACACCACCTAAATCAAGCTAATTAAGTTTATTGTGACATGCAATCAGAAAAGTACTTACACGTCCTCCTTGCATTAAACCTGCAATGAAAACAAGAAATTAGTCTGATGTGTCAAGAAGCTCAATTAGTTGCAACAGTGACTGTGGGAACTGTATGTTGCGAGTCTAGGCGTTTTGTGGTTTAACAGGTTATGGATGTGTTACATGCGTGTCATACTGAAACACTGTGAATGTTTATGTTGAGTCTGATCTTATGGGAATTAAAACACGTGCGTGACATTGTAATACACTTTACTGTAAGAAGCAATCTGGGTGGATTCCAGGCAACTTATCGTGCTACACTGCACTTTAGACATGACAACACTATACTGTGGTTCGAACGGAGTTTCTTGGTATTAGACAGTTACTGCTGACAAACAGTATCAATGTGTTCATTTATAGCTTATTGTATGCTGAAGCATTCAAAACCACAAATGCATTGCATTTTAGTCTTAATATCATACCAAGCCTTTTTAAAAAGGTTTTTATCCTCCTGTTTCTCATCAGCATACAGAATACAGCCATGGACAAGATTATCAACATTAAGATCAATAGCAGCAGCCAGTGGGACTGGATTTGGTCCGATGAGACTTTGCGTGGTGCAGTGACCCCTGGTGATGACAAAACGAAAACGTGTTTTGTACAGTTATTGCAACAGAATGAAATTACTTTTCAAATGTATTTTCTGTTGGATTTTGACAATATTTAACCTTTTTTTTTCTTGGCTACAAACGATTATTAGAAAAATACTGCCATATTAGAGAAATTATTTATTTGGATTAAGGTTATTGTAATATTTCTACAATAGGCTTAATTTTATTTATGCAAAATATAGCAGAATTATTTTAGCATCAGTTAGATATTATTGTAGTGTTTATTAATAGTGTGTGTATAGTGGATATAAAAAGTCTACACACCCCTGTTAAAAAGGCAGGTTTCTGCGATGCAAAATAAATGAAACCAAGATAAATCATTTCCTTTCATGTAAAACTGAAATCTTAAGAAATTTTAAAAATAAGAAACTAAAGATAAGTGGTTGCATAAGTGTACACACCCTCTTATTACTGGAGATGTGTTCAGAAATCTCATTCCAACTCATGTTAAATAGGAGTCAGTGTACACTTCCTATTATTTAAAGTGCCTCTGCTTGAACCCATATAAAGTTTAGCTGTTCTAGTAGCCTTTCCCTGACAGTTCCTTAAACACATCTTACAGCAAAAGCCATGGTCAATAGAGAGAGTTCAAAGCATCAGACGGATCTCATTGTTAGAAAGTATCAGTCAGGAGAAGAGTACAAAATTTTTCATGAAGTGAAGGAAATATGGTGCAACAGTCATATTACCATACACTGGTTGTCCCTCCAAAACTGATGAAAAGTTGGGGGAAAAAACAACAACATTAAAGGAGCTGCAGGAAAGTACTGACTGTGTAGTACATGTAACAATAATAATCTCCCATATTCCCATATGTCTGTGCTATGGTATAGGGTGAAAAGAAAAACAAAAATTGAGCAAAAACACAATTGAAGTGTGCCAAAAGCCTGTGGGAATGTGTCTTATGGTCTAATGACACCAAGGTTGAACTTTTTGGTCATAAATCTAAAAGGTATGTTTGGTGCAAAATCAACAGTGCACGTCACCAAAAGAACACTATACCCACAGTGAAGCATGGAGGTGGCAGCATTGTGTTTTGGAGCCGTTTTTCTTCACCTAGTCAAGGTGGCACAAAACCTCATCCAAATGCACAAAAGAATGGCTTTACCAGGCAAAGCCCAGTCCTGAATCCAACTGTAAATCTGTGGGGTGATCTGAAGATGGCTGTGCACAGGAGATGAGTGTTTCGGCAAAGAAAAGTCGGCAAATATTGACAATTCAAGATGTGTAATGCTGATAGACTGATATCCAAAAAGACTGAGTGTTGTAATAAAATAAAAAGGTGCTTCAACACAGTATTAGTTCAAAGGCATGCACACTTATGCAACCCCATTGTATTATTTTTTTTAGTTCCCCACCTAAAAGATTTCAGTTTGTTTTTATTTGAATTGCACAGGTTATAGTTTACATTGAATGTGGAAAAAAATCTGAATTTATTTATCTTGGCATTTACCTGGCATTTACATACCTGGCATTTTAACATTGTATGTATACATACATTTATATATATATATATATATATTTCTTTACGTGTAAAGTATGTGGTTTGAGATTTTAATTTTAGTTAATTATAATAACCCTTGGTAATATGTGGAATATTCTTTACAGGTAAATCAGTTTGCTATTTTTCTCACTTTACTTTTCAAATACTTTGCTTTTTTATATATATATTTATATATATTCAACACATTCCAACAGTGAATAGAGTGTCATGCATTTATCAGTACCTGTTCTGGGGATGGAAGTATTAGTGACAAGCAACGTAGTAATGATTTTTGTGGTAGTGGGCAAGGAAGGCGTCACTGTGGTGACATTCGCACACTCTCTGTCCTGATTCTGTGTGCCCTCTTTGAGCGTTATCATCCCAAACTGAGCACAACTGTGGAAAAATATACAGAGATAATGCATGAGACAAAAGCATAGTGTGTCTGTAAGGCAGCACTGCTCTCTGACATCTACTAAATAGTTATCTTCTTTCCATGTATTAAACTACTTACAGCTGCTTGTGTTCTCGTACACAGAAAAAACGAATTTGCATTGTAATCAGAAGGCTAGCAAAAGCCTCAAAGATAGAAATATGTGTCAGAGATAAAGTAACTAAGTAAAAGAGAGAGAGCGATAAGGAAACAAATTGTGTGAAACTTGGTGTGCTGTGTGTGACAACACATGCTTCATCATCTAAAACATGAAGTGAATTTAAGTCTCATAACATAGCAGTTACTGTACCACAATGCTAACTTACTTAGCCAAAAGAGGCAACCAAGTCTGTAAGATATTTAGGCGTTTGTATGGACTGAATGCAAGTCTAAGGGATTTGCATTTTCCAGTAATGATATCAGATGTTAAAGATTCTTTATGGAACCATCTACAGTAGGTTCTTCTAAGGCTTTGTGAAGCACCTTTATTTTTAGTATTTGGTTAGGATTAGGGTTTGGTTTTGAGTTACTTGCATGTAATTTTGCTTAATTTATTGTTAATATACATGTGATGTGAATCAAGGACACCTTAAAAATAAAGTCTTATCCAGATTTTAGTTTGTTTCAGTTTGGTTTACATCCATGTGGTCATTTCTCTTACTCTGTAATTTAGTCATTTTCTTGTTTAGTCATGGCATTGTTTTGACGTAAAAGGGTTCACACTTGTAGTTCTGTTCCCTTGGTTAGTTTGGTCCAGTCTGCTTAGCGTTCATACTGACATTTTTACATCCAACCTAAAGATACCAACCGTAAAGGCATATAGGGATACAATCACAATCTGGTTGGTTTGAATGATGTATAATTTGTGATGGAACTTACTGAACACCCCAAAAAGCAGGTGTGTTTGTGTTAGATTGTACCCAGACCAATTAGTGTATGACATCTAAGTAACTATTCACTGATCAGTCTGCTCAGTGCTTGTTTTTGAATCCATTAAGCCAATCTCTGGGTATGATTTAGCACTTTTTAGCTGTAGCTTAGCATAGATAATTGGATCTGATTAGACCGTTAGCATCAAGCTCAAATATGACCAAAGAATTTCTATATTTTTCCTATTTAAAACTGGACTCTTCTGTAGTAACATTGTGTACTAAGTTGCGATTTTCTAGGCTGATATAACTAGGAACTATACTCTCATTCTGGCCGGAGCAGCGTCCTCAGATTATTTCACCGGAATGAGAGTATAGTTCCTAGTTATATCAGACTAGAGAATCACACAATGTAACTGCAGAAGAGTCAAGTTTTAAATAGGAAAAATATTGAAACTCTTTGGTCATTTTTGAGCGAGATGCTAATGGTCTAGTCAGATTCAATGATCTATGCTAAGCTAAGCTAAAAGTGCTACCGCCAGACCCGGAGATTGGCTGAATCTGACCCTCCATAGACAGCAACATAACTGAAATGGTCCCAGATCCAGAAACATAGTAAAAAGGCTGGTTAAACAGTCCATGTGACATCAGGGGCTCAACGCTAGGAGAATACTTTTTTTGTGCAAAGAAAACAAAATAACATAATTTACTCTACCATTCTTCTCCTGTGACTTGTGTCTTCTGCCATTTTAAAGAATATTTTACTACAAATGTTTCTGGATCTGGGATCATTTCAGTTGTCTACAGAGGGTCAGATAGCTCTCTGATTTAATCAAAAGTATCTTAATTTGTATTCTGAAGATGAACGAAAGTCTTGAGGGTGAGTAATAAATTACAGAATTTTGATTTTTGGATGAACTAACCCTTTAAGGTATTACTGCGGACTTAAAAAACAAAAAAGCAGCACATGTATAAATATTACTCACTTTGTATGAGGCTTGCAGGGTTCCAGCGAACGTTTACTGGAGAAGGTGCCCTTCTTACAGGGAACACATGGCTTATGGCAGTATGTACCATAATTGTTTCCAGGCGTACAGTAAAAACCTGGTTTACAGAAGCACTTTCTATTGCTTTTCAGACTACATTGGGTATCTTCCTCCTCGTTTCTTTCCTCTGTTTCCACCCAGATACACAAAGACATAGAGAGCCATCAATTAACAAAAATCTACAAAAACATCCAAACATCTTATTAAGATGCTTATTAAATTAGTAATGAAAACTTTACATTTTAATTATACAGTGCTGTCAAGCAATTAATTGCATCCAAAATAAAAGCTTGTTTACATAATATATGTGTGCATTGTGTATATTTTAAATGCACACACATGCAGCATATATTTTAAAAATATTTCTGTATTTACGTTTGTGTCTGTGTGTGTATATATATATATATATATATATATATATATTCACATAACTTTCATCATGTATTAATATATAAAATATAAAAGTGTATCATATTTTACTTATACACACTTATAATAAATATACACAGTTCATACACATATATCATGCTAACAATCTTGCGATGTGATTAATTATGAATAATTGTTCGGCAGCACTAAACATAAAATAATTTCCTTTTTTGCATTCCATTGCACAGGTTTTTAATTAAAGCCTATTTCTGGCAAAGAATAAGTGTAAATAAAATAAATGCAATCAGCAGATCTTTGTGTTTTCTCATCTTGTTGTTGTCAGTTAATATGACAAAAAGTTGAGAAAACTAAAAAATCTGCAAAAGCTGGTTGACTTTTAGGTTTTATCAACTATTTTTTATTATTATTTCTTATAATTGGATAATTTATTTTTATTATTATTAGTTGGATCTTTTACATTTAAAAATACTCCAATTGTGAAATTCATTTGGCGACTTTTGGCTACAATTTTCATCACACACATATCACATTCAAGTTAAATTGCTAGCTCAAATTGTTTTTCGTAACTTTTAATTTACTGATATTTGTTAACATGTTTATTGTGCATCTGGATGTAATGTTCTAAGTAAGGAATAATTGACGACAGGCCGTTGAATTATTAGAAAAATAATTCAACGGTCCGGAGTCAATTATTCCGCTTATACTACGGTTGCCACACCTCAAGACATCGATCAGATGATAT
>JAUMHR010000060.1:4508294-4528028 GCA_032361145.1 Enteromius fasciolatus | reverse complement strand
TATATATATATATAAAATAGCAGATACAAAAATATATATATATATATATATCTTCAGAATAATTTCTGAAGGAACATTGTATATTAAAATAGCAAATTTCTAATAGTTTTGTCTTCAAATTGTAAAATTATACAGTAGCCTATTTTTAGCACAACTGCAGGTTTGGTGAGCATAAAAATCTTCATTAAAATATAAAAAAATCATAATAGACACACACACATATATATATATATTATAAATATTATTTTTCTATTGTATAAACATTATTTAAATCCTCTTTTTTACACCACAACAACCGGTACGCTTTAAACCTCTCAAATGAATTAACATTAATGTGTACAAGCGCCTATGTCCGCACATAATGGCAGCAATCAAAGCACAGCGTGTGAGCGCCGGTGAGGAGGACATTAATGATATGGACGCTGTCCCACAGCGCAGGCAGGGCACACTAGTATCTGTCCATATTCAGAGCACGTATCTAATGTGTTCAGAGGTGTCCAGGCAAGCGCAATGTCTGACCACTGCATCCCATTACCGTAAAACAGCGCTGGTGGCGGAGTCGGGTGCTGTGGACAATTAATGCGCGCTACTTGAATACTTCATAGCTCATTAATGAAGTATCGTTTATCACAGCTAAAGAAAGAAAAACAAGCATGTGGACAATATGTAAATAGTGGAACAGGGTCTAAGAAAACAGTTTCTGTAGATAATTCTAGTTAAGCTGTTTAGACGCGCAGATTTGGACGTGGATTTGTGTATTAAATATTCCAGCAGATGGCAGTGTTTGGCAAATTAAAATTGGGCTGTTATTCAATTGATAAAAATGCGTGATGAGAAAAATCTAATTAATATTTTAGCTGCAAGGTTGTAAAATCTGATTTCTTTAGTCCAATATTGTAGTTACAAAAATGACAGGCTGCAATCTTGATTTTCCTACAAAAAGGTATATGCAAATAATTTAAAATTAAACATAAAGTAAAATGAATAAAATTGTGTGTGTGTGTGTGTGTGTGTATATATATATATATATAGTATTTTATGTATTTTTTTTACCCTATAGCCAATAGTCAAAAATACATTGTATGGGTCAAAATTATCGATTTTAATGCCAAAAATCATATGGATATGTAAAGATCATGTTTCCTACTGTAAATATATTAGAACTTAATTTTTGATTCTTATTACCCATTACTAAGGACTTCATTGGACAACTTAATTTTTTTTTTTATTTATAAAATTTATTTTTATATATTTTTTTGCACCTTTACATTTCAGATACTCAAATAGTGATGTGTGTGTGTGTATATATATATATATATATATATATGTATACACACACACTCATAAATACTGTATTAATATAAAATACTACATATAAGTAAATATACATTTTTCGGTATATGAAAGCATTATTCTATAGCCTGTACTTTTCAGTATAGATTGAATGATTAAATATATTAAATGTTAATATGTAAATACATATTTTTTATGAATGCATGCTCACGTATTTAAGATGAATTTAAAGGCGAGTCATTTGAACAGAATAAAAGTAGGCCTATATAGCATGAAAATGTGAACTTGTCAGAGTGAAAATTCCTGATAAACAGTGGAGTCAAAGCGATAAGATCAGCCGAGGCGGTTTCTGTAGAACAGGTACCCTGATATTGAACAGGCTGATAAAAGAGCACTTTTGGGTCGATTGTTTCTGCAGTGTGCCAGATAGAGGGTGCATGTTATTAAGATAAGACGGATTAGTCAGGGGAGATGAAAAGTCTCAAGCCAAGTGCTGTTGAATATAGCGGGAATGACGGGCTCAGGGCAGGAGTGATCAAAATCATTTCACTGCTGTGTAAAACAGCAATAAAGTGACTGTAATGATGCTAAAGAAAAATCCACAACATGTATTTTCTGGAGAGTGGTCAACCCCTACACAAGGGAATTCACGCACTTCCTCGCATTGCCTTGGTAACATGGGCAGTAATAACAGGTTAGCAGCCGCCTAAAGTACAGCATAATTATTTTGTTGTGCATGTGATTAAAACTGCTACCGCAAGGCACTTTTGGGAAGTGCAGCTTAGTGGTTAAAGATCTTGGCTAATAATCTGAGTGTTGTGGGTTTAGACCCTGAAACCTTCAGCAAAGCACTTTGTCGTTCAAGAAAAGTTGGAGTCACTTGGGATAAAAAGGCTCGGTAAAAAATCTTTTTCAGAGAAATTTTCTGAAAAATTAAAAAGGTCAGACATATTTCACCTTTTATGTTAAGACAACTGTTCAGAGTGCAAGTGAGTCGGTTTATTTATTAGCTTTTGTATTATAACAGGTGGTTGGAGACGCTGAAAAATGATTCACTCACCCTCAGGCCATCCAAAAGGTCGGTGAGTTTGTTTCTTGATCAGAACAGATGAAAATCTAATGTGGCATAGCATGGTTTGAAGATAAAACAGCCTAACATTTGTTTCGCACAAACATGCTGATTTTCACAACTGATGGATTATTGTGATGTTTTTTGTGACTCTTATTCTGACGGCACCCATTCACTGCAGAGCATCCATTGATGCTACATTTCTCCAAATCAGACGAAACGAAACAAACTCATCCACATCTATGGCCTGAGAGTGAGTACATACATTCCTTTCAGAATGTAAAGGGTCCATTTTGATTTAATGCTGACTTGAAACATTAAGTTCCTCAGAGTATTTTGACCACTAAGCTTTGAGACTTAAGCAATAGGATTGGATTTAAGACCTAGGTTATAGTAGGTTTCCTGAGATTATTCATGAGGCCGAACAAAAAGTTATGTTTCGATTACAGGCTGTACTGTGACTGATGGCTTCGTGCCGTCTCCTTGTTTTGCACCTTCTGTTCCTTGTCTGATGAGTTCAATTCGAGCAGTAAATCTCCTGAAGGGAACACAGCAGTCAATCAGCAGTGAAATGAGTGTGTGGTGTAGGGCAGGTCACCACACCATGACCGAGACCCATGAATCTGCCAAGAGCTGCTTGCACTAAAGACAGACGTCTTCAGTATTCGTGTTGCTCACCTTCAGCATACAATCCCTTATCTTTAACTTGAGCCATCGAGTCTGATTCGTGCATATGTTCACCTAATTAGGGAAATGCATTTTGTTTGTGGGCCTTGTTTGAACTAATTTAAAGAAAATCATATATTATACAATATAAAGGTTCCAAAATATGCATTTGAACAGCTTTGTTATGAACTATTATGAGGTTCATTTTTGGTTTTGAAAGCCTCAAACAACAGGTTGAAATGCAAGGTCAAAAAACACTTTTATTTTCTTTTTATTTGCATTTATTTTTACCTTATTTGTTTAAGGACTCCCAAACGATTCGTTTAATGATTCATTTTTCCAAACACTTCCAGTTGGTCGATTTCATTTAAAGCAGTGTTTGGGAGCTTTTTACTCTCCAAAAGCGGCATCTACTGGCAAAGAATGAATTTGCATTTTAATAAATCAACAAGTGGGCGGGCAATATGCTAATCGTTCATTCTGACGTCAACATGAAACGGCTTGGGACTCCTTTCAAAAACGATTCAGTGATTCAGAATCGACTCTTTCTTTTGAGAGACAATAACTTTATACACAGTACACTTTCAAATTTACTTTGCAGGATGTTTTCATGAAATATCCATGGGGCACTTTAAAAGTATAAAAATTCATATATAAATTGCAATCTAAATTAAGTGCATAGGTTTAATAGGGGTCTTGTTCAAATGATCTTTTTTTTTTTTGCCCGACAGATGAAAAAATATATACAATAAAAAATAGGGTAAAAAAAAGGAAATAAATAATAATAAATATATATCAATCCTTGCCAGCTGATTAATTATATTAAGACCTGCAAAAAATATATATATTGTTTTATTTTGTTTATATATTAGAGTTAAATTTCCATAAATCACTAAACAACCCAAAAAATGAACAATAAAAAAAGAATGTTTTGTGTTCAGTAGAACAAAGAAATACATACAGGTCTGAAAGTACTTGAGGGTGAGTAAACGATGGCAAGATTTTCATTTTTGGGTGAACTGTTGCTTTAGAAGTGTATTTTGGGTGTTTGAAAACCCCCCAAAATAAACAAACAATAATAGCCAAAACTGACCAGTGAATAAAAACACAATGTTTTTGCCTGCAGTGTCTTGCTTTACAGTAAACTCAACGCACTTTACGGCTGTAAGGTTTACACAAGCACACTTTCTTTAGAAAATGTCAAGATCTAGTTTGATTGTTGCCATTTAAAGAGCATTTGCCTGAGTGTTGACCTTAATATATGCTGCTGTGCGCCAGCGATTTCCTGGAACCAAGATGCATGTTTATTAAACGTAAAATCAGCAGAATTTCCAAACGCTATCGTGCGCCTTTGCACTTTAATCTTACCCAGCACATTGAACTCTCTTATTAAAATAAAACCTCTCCTGCATATATAGGCTTTAAAATGAAGTCGTGCTTCTACCGCTGAGTTGTAGCTGATTTGTGAACCTGCGGCCTCTAATGTGACACGAAGCAAAGACGAATGCTCTTGGTCTCAGACGTCTGCTTGCACTTATTACTGGCTTCATGGCTTGTCATCTGAATGCTCAGGCACCTGGGAGCAGACTGAGGACTCGGCTCTTCTTAGCAAAACGTGTCTAATTGTGTACCGGCGCAGAGAGAACAAATTCAGTCATTAGATATTTATTTGCCATGCTGTGTAAGACCGGGGATTGAGTACGCTCAGGTAAATACTTCACTGTCTCAATGATTAGGAACACAGAAAAACAAGCTTTGAAAGCTTTTTAATTAAGCTGTTAAGGTGGAACTGGTATCTTAAAACAGCAGCTTAGCTGATATTTGCTAAAAGCCCATTATTTAAATGAGCTTTCTGCTGATGGACTAATATTTATAGCAATGATATTTTGTTCTCCGGTCTTGTTGTTAATATTACATTATGTTTTTTTTACTATGTTATATTGTTCAAAAATTAATATTTCACTTTCGCTAATGCTTTAATTGCTTTTTTATTTTTTATTTATTTGAGGCAACCTTGCATTCAAGGTTAAGACACAATTAAGCCAATGATACGAGGCAGTTTTTTAAGAGCAATCCAGATAGAAATTAAAAACCAAAACTGCCTCTTTATCATCAGCCTTATGGTGTTTAATGCTAATCTCACCCCATAATTTAGGTCATTTTATTTTGAAATAAATATGTGACCCTGGACCACAAAACCAGTCAAATTGATATTTATACATAATCTGAAATTTGAAAAAATAAGCTTTCCATTGATGCAATGTTTGTTATGATCGGACAATATTTGGCCGAGATACAACTATTTGTAAATCTGACATCTGAGGGTGCAGAAAAATATCAAAATACTGAAGAAATCTTAGCAGTGTAGTTTTGAAGTTCTTAGCAATGCGTATCAATAATTAAATAAAAAGTTATAATATATTTATGGTAGGAAATTTACAAATATCTTCTTGGAACATAATCTTGACTTAATATCCTTTAAAGATTTTTGGCATAACGTTTTGACCCATGTATACCACAGTGACTTTATGGTCCAGGGTCACATATTTTCATTAATCGGGTCATTAATATGTCATTTCTGCACAATATTGCTGTCCTAAAATGCAAAACCATTATTTGCTCACCCTCAGGCCATCTAAGATGTAGATGAGTTAGTTTCTTCACCATATCTGAAGAAAGTTAGCATTGCATCACTTGCTCATCCATGGGTCTTTTGCAGTAAATGGGTGCCGTCATATGACAGTAAGTCACAAGTAATCCACAGCACTCCGGTCTATCAGTTAGCATCTTGCAACTCAAAAAGCTTGTAATAAGCAAACCTATCACTGAGGCTTATTTCAGCCATCGCTTATGGGTAAAATAGCAGTCAATAATATATAATACAAACTTCCTGGAGTGCTACTTTGAAATCACTGTATCACAAAGCGCTGGTTTAGAGGAATAAAAGTGACAGGAAGATCTACTTTGAGTTCAGCTAACTCATCTTCTATACGTGGAGATCAGCCTGCAGAGCTTCATCATCTTTAATGGACGCCTGTAATTAGCAGCCATTCACCCATGTTCTCTATTGTGAGCGAAAAGGTTGCTCTCATTCTATTCTGGTCTCTAGCATTTATCCCTCGACTTGTGTTATGATGGGCTAACTGATATGGACAGCTGGGCAGTTCTGCACCAGTGCTGATCGCTGCCACCGGAGGCTCTCGCTTTCCCTAATATCAGCTAATTACAGTGGTTAATCAGGCTGGTAATGAGTATGGGCACCATGCCATTTCAATCTGACACCGGTGGGAGTGAAGCTCACTTCCCTGCCAAGCTGATGTCAGTTCCTGCCAGCTCCCCGACTGCACTGCCATCTTCAGTCCACCTGGCCTGTGAATAATGAGAGGCCAGCGGACATTAACCTGTGTGCTCCTCTTCCAGATTTGGACTACCTCTAGTTTAACAGGTGCTGCTGGGGGGTGAAATAGAGACGGCTAATGAATATGAGCTTTGGGGTTTTCACCGTTATACTATTAACAAACCACTAACCCTAAGCATTGCACCTTGGCTTGTAACTTGAATTTAGAGCAGCTAAAACCACTGAGAACACTTTAGCAACCACATAGCCATCCATTCAGGGCCTTGCTATCAGGATGCTAGAGTGTTTAGCACATTGCTAGGTTGTTGTCGCCAGCATTTTAGCACCTGGATAAAAATGCCATGGGTTTTGCACAGGGAAATATTGCGTGTGTGTGTATGTTTGAGTGTATTAGCCAAAAAAGCTTGAATTGTTAATTGTTTTCCCTAGTAAATAACATAGGGCTGCTACCAAACGATTAAACATGATTAATTCCATACAAAATAAACCTTTTTTTTACATACTATACGTGTGTGCTGAGAATTTTCTATTTATGTATGCATAATAAATATAGTCAGCACACACATATAGTATGTAAACACAAACATTTAGTTTGGATGCAACTAAACGCGATAAATCATTTGACAGCCCGACTATGAAATAAATTTGTGGGAATTAAGCGTTATAAGATTTAATCTCGAGTTATAGAAATGTTTCATGTTCCAGTTACTTGAACACTGTTAGAGTGAAATATTACAGTGATCGCAGTGCTTGAAGTCTGCTTGAACAGTATCAGCCTGTATTTAAAATTACATTTAAAGAGGTGTGCATTATACCAGAAAAAAAAGTATAACTAATGATAATGTTGCTTGTGTTTTTTTATTTATTTTATTATTATATTTTAGATACGTGTGTGTGTGTATAATGTATTTATATATATATATATATATATATTACACCAGTGTGTGTGTGTGTGTGTGTGTGTGTGTTTAAATTACAATTAATAGACTAATATATATATTTATACAGTTCAAAATTTTTGGCACCCCTTGCAGAATCTCTGAAAATGTGAAAAATATTAACAAAGTAATAGAGATTATACAAAATGCCTGCTATTTTTTTGTTTAGTATGTCCTGAGTAAGATATTTAGACAAAAGATGTTTATATATAGTCCGCAGTATTTATATGGTTTTTAATACTGGATGATCTACGATTGTTTTATTGTTTTGTGACGGTTGTTCATGAGTCTCTGGTTTGTTCTGAACAGTTAAACTGAGCACCGTTCTTCAGAAAAAGTCTCCAGGTCCTGCAGATTCTTCAGTTTTCAAGCACCTTTTGCATATTTCAACATTGTCCAACAGTGACTGATTTTGTGATCCCATCTTTTCACGCCTTGGATAGTTTAAGGACTTAAACACAACTATTAAATAACTATCAAACTTTCACAGATGCTCCAGAAGGAAACAAGATGCATTAAGAGTGTACTATATGTGAACATCTTACTCAGGACATGCTAAACAAATAACAGGCATTTTGTATAATCGATCTTATTTTGTTAACATTTTTCATATTTTCACAGATTCTGCAAGGGGTGCACAAACTTTTGCATAAAATTGTATAAACGGTGTCAATTAGTAATGCATGCATGAATATATTTAAGCAAGTTATGCAATAATTATATATTAAATATATTTTTGTAAAAATAAAATTATAAAATATATGTACATATTTTCTAAATATATACCGTATGTGTGTGCTTTTATAGGCCTATATATAAATATACCCAGTACACAAACATATATTATGTAAACATAAACCTTTATTTTGGATGCAATTAATTCATGATGAATAACACTAATATATATAATTGTAATTTAATATGTAATGTTATAGGACATACTGTATGTATGTTTTTTTATATATATATATATATATATATATATATTGATACCATCCATCTGTCTCTCTTCCAAAGCACCTCTTGATTTCTCCTCAGAACAACCAGCATCAGGCACAAACAGCATCTCGCCCCTCCTCCTTTACATCCCTCCCTCTCTCTCTTCCTCTTTTCTGCATCTCCCTCACTCAGTCAGTCAGTCAGTCAGAGGAACATCAGCACAGACAGCCGCTCGGGCGCTGATTCATTTCACCACACACCAGCTCTGGGTGCAAACTCAGAAGGGGTGTTTGGGAAATTGAAAGGCGTCCTACCTGGGCCAACAAGGACTCCATCTTCAGAGAGGTACGGCTTCACATATTCTACAGTATAAGGGTGTTTTGTGCTGGAATAGTTTCTCTGTAGTTTACAGGTGGAGTTCTGCTCTGTTTCTAGAGATGGATGCAAACAGTTGGACTTTTTAATGAACGCTTCTCCGTTGAGTTTGCACATCACTTAATCTTGTTGTAAGTGATTTAGAGCAATGCTGCTTCTTGTCTGTTGCTTCATGATTTTTCTTGACTAGATAATCACTGCACGCCACTCTGTTATAAGCTATAATTTTCTCTCTAGGAGAAAGAAACGTCTAATTTTCTTAATGCATACATGCAAATGAACTGTACTTATTGAAGAGGTACTGGTCTACATGAAAATGAGATAAAATATTTTAAACAGCGTTAAATAGTTTATGATTAATAAATGTGAAGAATATTGGCACCGGACCTTACTATGTGGTTTGGTTGATGTGGGAAACACAGTTTATTGTTATGGGCAGATACATCATATTTGGGAGAGACGGACAATATGTACTATGTATAATACTTTATAAATCTGTTTCATAATAACAGAACCCAAACATATTATATAGTATAGTTTAATGCACATAGAAGTTTAATTGCATGTGATAATTTAGTGCATACACTGTGATTTATTTGTATTTTTTTATTAGTATGGTTAATAAAAATCCCTTTTCACAACTAATGTAACAAAAATGTCAATATAAAAATTTTCTGTGATTATTGTTTTGCCTTTGAGTCAGGAAATGATTATAATTTTTTTTTTAATGGAAAATTTATCAGCGCTTTCCAGCTTCCAAGACACAGAAAAAGTGCTGATGCCAATATGAGGCTAAAACAGCATTTCTGAAACCTGTCAGGTTTACAGATTGAATACGTTTCATGATGTGATGGAGTAGGAGACACCTCGAGAATGCTTCATATGTAGCCTTGCATGGATTTAACCATCATTAAAAATGAATATGAGCAAAGCTCTTTCTGAGTGCATTAACTAGCCTACATTAACTTTTTCTATCGGCTGCCTCATGTGTTAGTTGCCTAATATGTTCAAGTCAATATGAAATCAAATGGTCCTATACTTTCCAAACAGGAATACTTGGTCCTGTTGTTAATACTCATCACTGCAGGCTGTTCAATAGAAAGACGCTTGCTCCATCCTTTTAGCCTATGTCATGCTATTATAGATCTGTTGTCTCGTTGCTATAGCAAACTCGCGTTCAGATTTGCATAATTCTGATGTATAATGCTTGCTCCACCGTGGAAGACAGGAAGATCGTTAACTAATCAAACAATTAATAAAATAAACAACTAAATAAAGCAATAAAAAGATAATTTTTAACTAACTTAAAAAAAAACAGAAAGAGAATTACGAACACCTAGCATATTAGGCATTTATAGTAATTTATAATATGCGAGTTTATATCTTACAGCTAGAGAAAAAAGAGAAAAAGGTCAGAAATGTAAGGAAAAAACACGGCCATATATGGGCAATCAAATCAATTGACGTACTAATTTATAAGTCCCGCCCCCTTTTCACTTCTAATGTTTTGTTTCATTTAAAAGTAAGTTACGTCATTGTGCTATCAAAATAAAAGCTTTTCCAATGAGAATTATTTCATTTATTAGACCTCTAGAGTTTCCTATGTGCAATCTTTTTTTTATATATATACACAAAAAATGTGAAACTACGTATTTCGGGTCACTTTGGAACATTGTTTGAAAAGTGTAAATATATAACTCTTGTTCAGTAGCTATACCGCCTCCACATTTAAAACTAATCATTGTATTTGGAGGCAAAAACCTACAACAGGATGCACTGATGCTCCACCTGTGGCTCTCTGCGCTCACGCGCGTTCATGCACAATTACGCGCGCACTCGTCCCTCTCCACAAACACTTCACTATTCTGTCCCACAGCTCCAAGAATGGGAAAATCAGAGAGCCAAATGGATATCATGGAAAAAAGCACTAAACCGAGGAAGCATCGCTGGACTGTAGTGGAGATCGGACTGTCTGTCATTGTGCTTCTGATGAGCTGCGCTCTGGCTGGACTCATAGTGCTCTACGCTTCAGCTCTGAGAGGTGGGCATTTCTGCAGATCAGGAGCTTTTTGAATTCTATACATACAACCCCCTCCACCCCCAAAAGACACAAACATCTTCAAGATTTTTGCAATACATTAAGAAATAACTTGCATTTATTTTAGCCCACGTGGTGCAGCTTGTGCAACCTTTCTTTTAAGTCTGTAGAAAACTAGAAAAAAAATACATATAAATAATTATATAATGAAAATGTAATTCAATACAAATGATTATAAATTAAAAAAAAAGTTTAATGCATATAATTTTTTTTTTAATAATAATTAGTGTATAATTCTATTACATTTAATTTTTAAAACTATATATTTAAAATGTATATTAATGAATTATACAAAATAATTATTAGTAGTACTAAATTTTAAATAATAAATATTGGTATTAATAATTACTATAGATATATATATTTATATGTGTGTGTGTGTGTGTGTGTAATATATAATTTATTAAAACGTATAGAGTTAAACATATATAGTTAAATTATATCTCATATATTTACACATGTATTTTAAGTATTTAAAACATAAAAACCGCCTTCAAGAATCATCTGATGTATCAAAACGTTCTTATTGAACACATATTTGATTATATTCTGTAAGCTCTTGTATTTTCTCCTCTGTATTTCAGAGCGTTTTAGCATAAATGAATCTTCAAAAGGTACAGTATGCCATGAAATTGTTCATAAAAATCAGTTTGTGTAGTTTGGTATATATTTTATACACATCGTTCATTTTTTTCATTTGTTTTTCGTCTTTTTGAGTTTTCTTCCTGCCATAAATCCAGTATAATCACTCCAAATTATGTACAATATCACTTAAAGTGCATATATATATATCATCACAAAAGCACAGTGTGTCATGTGTGCTATTAGCAAAACAACCAATAAGAGAAAGACAACATTGTTTCAGTAAATTGCATTACATTATTCCAGTTTTCCAGTGTTAAGCTGTAGCAATAAGCTCTCATGTGCAATTTGAGTGGATTATGTCACATGATCCCAGCCCTCTTTGAGTCAGATATTCACCTCATGCATGTTGTTTATCTCACCACAGGGCTGAAATATCGATCAAACTCTGACAGCAATGTCTGTACAACCCCACAGTGTGTCACTGCCGGTAAGAAGAAGCGTCTGAAAGCTTTCATTTCACACCACTTCAGTTTAAACGTGTAGATCTGAAATGGTTTGTTTTTTCACCGACGTAGCGGCCCGACTGCTCCAGAACATGGACCCCAGCGTGGAGCCTTGCCAGAACTTCTATCAGTACGCCTGCGGAGGCTGGATAGAGCGTCACGTCATTCCCGAAACCAGCTCACTTCACAGCGTATTCAATATCCTGAGAGACGAGCTGGAGATCGTACTCAAGGGTCAGTTACGCCAGCTTCACTCCACCACCATGAGTACTGTGGGTCTGTGGAGCTTTCTTGTAAACATTGTTATCTGGCTGGTGCTTATTCATTATCACTCAGGAGTTCTGGAGATGGAAAATAAGGATGACAGAGAAGCCTTCAAGAAAGCCAAAACGCTCTACAGCTCATGCATGAATGAGAGTGAGTAAACAATACTGTCATCTACTTATTGCCATTGATTTACCATTAAAATGGTGTAAGATCGCTTTGAAGCTATTTTCACTCAGGAATTATGGCACACATAATTACAAAGAAATGGCAAGTGACACTCAATTAAACATGAAATTTGTAAGTAGAAAGACTGAGACCGTGTATCTATAGTAGTACTGACCGATTGAGTTTTAAATTGCATTTTCATTTTTTGATTCTGCAACTTGGCAATGATTCCAAAAGTCCAATTTAATAAATATTATTATTTGATATATATTTATAAATTATATTAAACAAATCAGAATTGTATGTGATTAATTAATATTTATTTTAAATATAAAATAAAAGTGAATTAACTACAGAAAATTCATGACTTGCAAAAAAGATGTTTTAATACATAGGCCTTTATGAAAATATTTTTATATATTTTTTTAAATATTTTATTATTATTTAGTGTGCAATTGTAATTTAATTTAAAATTATATTTAAAATGAATATTAATGAATTATACAAATCAATTTGTTTTTGTGTTAATAGTGTTTAATAATAGTAAGCTAAAACTGTTATTTAATTGATCAAAAACACATTTTGTGAACTGAAATAAAGCTGAAACTAAATATTGGTGCGAAATATTAGTAGCAGAACTTAAATTTAAACAATAAACAAACACGCGATTACTAAAAATGACATAACAATGAAAATAAACGAAATATAAACTAATTAAATATATTAATACAACTCTATTAAATATATTATTGTTGAATACTTTTCTGAAAACAAACCTACCAGTTCTCTGTATTGCCGTCTCTCTGCTTCCCCCTGCAGTTCTGATCGAGCAGCGCGACTCACAGCCTCTCCTCGGGCTCATTGACAGTATCGGAGACTGGCCTGTGGCCTCTGAGGTCTGGAACGGCACATCAGGTACCGGAGATAGCGGCGGTCCTCTCTAATTCACTTTCACAGAGAATGGCAACATCTTGGGCTTATCTAAATGGGATAAATGCAATCGCTCCAGCCGTGCTGTCGCTAGGTGTTGATAAGGAGCTAGACTGATGGAAAAGTCCAGTGGTTTGACAGAGAGGTGGCCGTCCCGCTCATCTGTCATGTGTAGGGGGAGATAGAGCCTGTCGAGGAGGGTGAGAGGATAAGAGAGCCACCCACTGTGATGATTGGCACTGTGTCTCATTATAGACCCTGAGAGAGACCAGAATAATTAAACGAATAGAAGACGAGCGCTGAAATACAATCTACATATCCAGACATACACCTGACTGATTTATGTGACAGGTGATTATTGGGATTAGTCTTATAATGCAAACATCAGGCTGTTGGGTAATTTATAAGATTTACAATTAGAGTTATTTTAAATAAATAACAAAAATGTACCACTTGTGATATGCAATGCTCTTATTTTGCATCATCTGTGCTTATTAAAGTCAATCAAACAGCTTTCGAAATCCATTTGACTTGAAGTTTCTGGGTGAAGCAGGATTTTCAACACGAAAAAGGATCTGATTTTATTCATTGGGAATTAATTGGATCATTATATGAAAAATGGAGCAAAGTAAAGTCAATTCAGAGTAAACTATAAACTAAAGACTCTGTAAAATAAGACAAAATAAGTATGATTTCATTTTGCAAGATCCCTTTTTGCTCTGTTTTTATGTGCTTGAACAAGAAGGGCAAACAAGTGGACAGTCCTATTCAGTGAAATGAGCAAAAATGAATTTGTTCATTTTTTGTTTTCTTTGTAAAAGAATTACATTGGCCAGGCCTACTTATCAATTTCATTAAATTACCATAAGGCTTATGAGAGAATATATTTTTGCTTCTTTGGTAAAAACCACAGCAGATCAGCAGTTTCTGAAATACTGGTTATACTTTAGCAGATTGTCTTGAAGTTGCTGCAATGTGATTGGCAGGTTAGATATTTGCATTAACAAGCAAAAAAGTATACCTAATAAAGTGGCTGGTGAGGACATGGACTAAAACCCACTATGTTTTTTTTTAAGTTGACCTTTTCTAATTTGACTAGGTATTTTATATGGTATACTGTGAAATATGCAGAAAAAGCAGTGCCTTGTCAAAAAAATATCTAGCGCATATACATATACTTAATATTTTTAAGTAATGATTTAGTAATATTGAGCTTCCAGTTCATTATTATATAAAACTAAGCATAGTTTTTGGGATATATACTGCCTCAAAGTGAACAGACGTGGACTAAAAACACAAAATGTTGATCTCACAGAGCAAATGTGGAGCCTGGAGGAGACCCTGGCTGTTCTGAACGCTCGATACAATAAGAAGGCTGTGCTTGAGATGTTTGTGTGGCCAGATGATCGCGACTCCAGTCGCTACATTATTCATGTAAGTAACTATATAGTCAAAAACACCACAATATTTGAATATTTTTGGACATGTATGATAATAAGTCTATGTTTTCTGGACGTTTACTACACTGATTTAATGCACTGACGTGTAATACACTGATATGTCTAACATTCTGGTCAAAGTTACACAAATGTTATTCAATAACTTATTAATATAATGGTCCAAACCTGTAAGATCTTTGTTCTTCTTTGGAACACAAATTAAGATATTTTTGAGGAAATCCGAGAGCTTTCCGACCCTGCACAGACAGCGATGCAACTACAAAGGCATAGAAAGGTAGGTCATTAAAATAGTCCATGCGACATCAGCGGTTTCAAAGATGAACAGAGGTCTTATGGGTTTGAAACTACACAAGGGTGAGTAATTAATGACAGAATTTTCATTTTTGTGTGAGAATAACGTTACATATTGGACATTCTTTTAGAATTTGAAAATGTAACCGCAGCACTTGATTCAGAATGATCAGAGAACATCCAAAAGAAACATTTGTAACACTATAAAATGGAATGTTTCTTTTGTCTCTTGTGCAATCTGAGTAGATTACTTTCGAATTGTAGTCAATTACTGAATCCATTATAATACACATTTTTGGTACTGTAATCAGACTAGTTTTTGATCACTTTCACATTACTAAATTACAAAAACGTTGGTAGAACATATTTGTGATAGCTGGGTATGGTAATTAAAGTAATACCATGTTTTTTTTAGACCATATACTTTGAATGTGCACAATACCGAATTGATGCTATGAATGTTCAGTTTGATTTTCTCCAATTTATCTTACCAAACAGCCCCTGATTAAAATAATGAGCAGTGTGATTATGAATATTGCATAATTATGCAATCTTAAAATCGATTCAGATAAGGAACTGATTTTGTCTTTAAACTACATTGGTTTGTTGTCCCAGGTTGACCAGCCAGCACTGGGAATGCCTTCAAGAGATTATTACCTCAGCGATGGGAATTATAAGAAGGTACACTGTGTCATTTTGAGAGATGCATTCTGTCTCTAAATGCTATAGTGTTATAATAATCAGCAACTCCCTGGTCATGTATTTCTGGTCAGGTGCGCGAGGCCTACCTGGAGTTCATGGTCTCCATAGCAAGGATCGCACGAGAAGACAGAAACCTGACCCAAGATGAAGAACGTGTGTGGGAGGACATGACTCGGGTGCTGGAGCTGGAGACAGACATTGCGAACGTGAGTTGAACCGATGACGGTAACACACAATAACCACAGTATAAGCGATACAGTGCAGGTCCAGTGAGTGTCTGCTCTGTGCTTCAACAGGCCACCTCACCCGCGGAAGAGCGCAATGACATCACCGTGCTCTACAACAAAATGACACTGAGAGAAGTGCAGCAAGCTTTCAACCTCAATGTAAGCACGCCATTTTAATTTAAAGGTTGTGAGTCAGAAGCGCCAGACTATCCTTGCAGAGGTAGAATTGCCTCGCTTTACAGACAGCATAGACTACTCTCCAAGGATTTAGTCAGTCCTTCGTAAATGTTTTGGTTGAACTGCTGTGTTGTGAATGCAACCACTGATTTCTAGTTAGGTCCTCTTTTGGAAGCACAAAGAAAGTAGCTTCACTTCCACAATGACACACAGCGTATCCAGCAACCGACAAAAACACTACAGCGAGAATAATTGATGTCATGATTTCCTACCAGACTTTAGAAACCAGAGAGAAAAAAGCAACAATATCAAATTTAGTCAAAATAATACAGTCATGCTTTTTAATGTTTATTTTACGCAGCATTTATTTCTCATTGTTTCCCATGGACCCTTGTTTGAATAAGGATGTTGATCTAAGAAAAACATCCTACTCGCTCAAATGATGACTTGTTTTGTGTCTCTTTCTCAAATTCCAGGGCTTTAACTGGACACACTACATCCAGGGTATCATGTCCAGCGTGTCCGTCACTGTGCAACCAGATGAACCCATAGTTGTGTACTGCTCACCGTACCTGGAGAAGCTCAGTGATGTTCTCTCCAGACACAGTCACAGGTGATGCTTTTAAAAATACAAGTTCATTCTTAATTGTCATGACAACTATCTTCATCTTCATCCAGAAGAAATGAACATTGTCTGGAGGTTACTGAAGCTTCTCTAAGAATGGCTAAATAAGAAATAAAAGGAGACAAATGTTGACACACAATGAGAATTCAGCATATATAAAAAGATACTAAATGTGGAAAGCATAATGTAGAGAATTTGATATTTGATATGAGTGTTTGAGTTTATATTGTGATTTAAATTGCATGTATTTAAACACAGTTTATGAGTTATTCAAGATGTGCTTTTACATATATTCATTTGAAAAATGCTTTTATCCAAAGCAACTTATATTGCATTTAAGTTATTGTAGCATTTATAACAGTTTACATTTTAAGTAACTCTGTTGCTTTGTGTTTTTGCCATTTTTTGGACATTGACTAGGAGATACAACCGAGTTATGTATTTGGCAGATGCTTTTATTCAAACATTGCATACTTACATTGCATTCAAGCTATTATATTGTTTATTTTATTATTTTAGTTTGCATTTTAACTTATGTTAATCTGTCATTTTTTATTTTCCCTTTTTTCCCTAATTTTTTTAAAGTCTTTTCATCTAATATTGCATTTTTATTAATTTTCCTTCCTGAACTTTAATATATATACAGATACTTTTATCTTAAACAACTTACATTGCATTCAAGCTATTTAATATTTATAATTTTTTTATTTCATAATTTTTTAAATTGTAAAGTTTTAGTTATTGTTTTTTTTTGCAGTTATTATTTATTATATACATCTATTTAGTTGTTCAGTTTTTGTTTGAATAATTTGTTATACAGATATACTTAGTAACATTTCAAATTAATGTTTTTTTTTACATATAATATTTATGTTTAATTTTAATCAGTGTTTTTACAGTTGTAGTGTTTTTTTTAGTTAATAATAATGCTTTTTCTGCAACAAACACTTAAAAGAGGTGTACATAAAAAAAAGGAAAATTTGTGCACATGTGATCTCCGCAGGACTCTGCAGAACTATCTGGCGTGGATGCTCATCATGGAGAGGGTCAGCAGTATGAGCCGGCGCTTCAAAGACGTGAGAGCGCACTACAGAAAGGTCAGCCTCGCTCTGAACACACACACAGGACAGCACTCATGGCATTTAACACTGCTCTTAAAACTCCGCTACTGTTTGAGTCCACTGGGTTACATAGCCATTGTCTTAGTTGGCTTGTGTGTGTTCTCTCAGGCTTTGCATGGTACTACTGTAGAGGAGGCAAAGTGGAGAGACTGTGTCCGTTATGTCCAGGGAAACATGGAGAATGCCGTCGGTGCTTTGTATGTCCGGGAAACCTTCTCTGGAAACAGCAAACGCATGGTAAAACCAAAAACACACACCACCAGACATAACAGGAACATCCTCCTGTCTGTTATCAGATTGAAGTGGATGTTTAGATTGTTCTGATGATGTGACAGAAAGTCGTCTCAGTTTGTCATGTCAGGATGAATGATTTTATATACACTAACAGTCAAATATTTTCGAAACGTAAGATTTTTTATGTTTTTTTAAGAAATGTCTTCCACTAAACAAGCATGCATTTAAAAAAAATCTAAAATACAGCAAAACAGTAAAATTCAAAAATATATTATTATTAAAAACAAAATGTAATTTATTCCCGTGATGAAATGCAGAATTTTTAGCATCATTACTCCAGTCACATGTCATGTATTATTATTATTATTATTATTACTTCGTTGAAAATAGCTGAGTAAAAGTTTTTCAAGTTTCTTTGATGCTGAAGAACAGCATTCATCTGAAATAGAAATCTTTTGTAACATACAACTCTGTGACTGTTCTCGAATGGCCCAGCCAGAGACCTTTCCGTACCCACTGTACATGTCTTTATCATCACCTTTGATCAATTTAAAGCATCCTTGCTAAATAAAAGTACTAATATCTATCTATCTATCTATATAGATACTGTATATAGCCTAGATATATATATACTGACTCCAAGCTTTTCAATGATGTAGTGTAAAATGAAACAAAATCATTTTATTTCAGATAAATGCTGATTATTGGATCTTTTTATTAACCAAATCATCCTGAAAATGAAATCCTGAAAATGAAAACTATTCATTAAAGAACAAAAACATTTAAAATATTGATAATTATAAATGTTTCTGTTATGGACAATCAGCATATCAAAATGATTACTGAAGGATCATGTGACTCTGAAGTAATAATGCTGAAAATTCAGCTTTGATCACAGGAATAAATTACATTTTAAAATACATTCAAACAGAAAACAGTTAATTAATAACAATATTTCACAATACTGCTGATTCTGCTGTATTTTAGATCAAAGAAATGCAGGCTTAAAGAGACTTCTTTAAAAACATAAACATAAATCTTACTAAAACCTTTGAGTACTAGTAGTTTATCTGAATTATACATAAAGCTGTATGAGGCTTTATTTAGTTCTTCTAGAACAGTCAAATAGCTCAACAAACAATAGGCTATTACAAAATGTACCTTATTTACGCTCTTAATTCTGGTCTCTTTGTACATGACTTATATTTCTTCATCATATTTCATCAAAACGAATTTCCTTTTCAACAGATGTCACTTCGGGCCTCCTGATAAATAATACTTTCTTCCCTTGTCCTATAGTAAATCATTAGTGCTATTAATTATTCTGATTAATTGCAGTAGGTGAACAGCTATTTGATAAATGGTTTGTACTTCTGCTGTGTCTCTGCGCTGTTCCTCAGGTGCGTGAACTGATCAGAAAAATTCAGGAAGCTTATGTGGAAACACTGGAAGAGCTGAGCTGGATGGATGAACAGTCCAAGGAGAAGGCCAGAGAAAAGGTGAGATGGTGACAACTCTTTTATTTCTGGAGTTTAATCCCTATCTCCATACTTTTTTTGTCAGCCGAACATCTTTGACCAACAATATTTACTTGAAGAATCTTCTACAACGGGGGTGGGCAACTACGGTCCTGGAGAGTTTAGCTCCAACCCTAATCAAACACACCTGCCTGTAACTTTCCAGTGATCTTGAAGACATTGATTAGCTTCTT
>JAUMHR010000060.1:4484601-4496597 GCA_032361145.1 Enteromius fasciolatus | reverse complement strand
CCAATCAGTATAATCAAACACAGCTGGACTCAAATGAAGGTGTAGAACCATCTCAAGGATGATCAGAAGAAATGGACCGCACCTGAGTTAAATATATGAGCGTCAGAGCAAAGGGTCTGAATACTTAGGACCATGTAATATTTCAGTTTTTTTTTTTTTAATAAATCTGCAAAATGTCAACAATTCTGTGTTTTTCTGTCAATATGGGGTGCTGTGTGTACATTAATGAAGGGAAAAAATGAACTAAATTATTTTAGCAAATGGCTGCAATATAACAAAGAGTGAAAAATTTAGGAGGGTCTTCATACTTTCCGTTCCCACTGTATATATATATATATATATATATATATATATAAATATATAGATAGCTAGATATGCACACCCGGACATTGTTGCAGGTTTTATGATTGTTATGATATGCCACGGTATGCCACATGACCACAGATGCTGCTATGACAATATGTATTCTGTACATAGAGCCATTGACTGTTGAAAGATTAATATTTACAGACAGAAATGCTCTTGTTATTATATAGGGTCCATGTTTGGTTGAGACCATATATGTTTTAATGACTTCTCAAGTGAATGCTTTGTAATTGTATTGTTCTGCCAATACTGATTGTTCAAGCAAAAATATATGGCTTTAAAATGTTATTTAGCTACCCTGAACATTAAAATATTGTTATATTATATAAGAGAAAATATGTAAGCATTAAAAAATAAACTTATAAAGCAACAAATATATTCTGCATCATTCTGTTCTTTTTTTCCCCCTCACATTTATACATAAAGACTCAAAAACTCAAATACTTTGGTAAGAGATTTAATTTATAAAATGTCATTCACACTCTTTAATTAACAAGTCACATTTGGTCAGACATGTTTGGAAACAGATCATAAATATAAGTTTATAAAAGAATCTCATTAAAGCAATGTCTTTTAGCTCTAGTGCACATGGTTGATCAACTAATTTAAGGTATTTGGAAAAAAAAACAGCTTTACTCATCAACAGTTATGCATATAAAATATATAAATGTTCTTATTACCTAGTTCTGTGATCAGTGCGTTCAAGTTTAAAATTGTAATCCAAAGCATCATATAAATGTAAAAATGATTTGAGGCAGATTAGTGGGAATACAACACTGGAATCAGTCAATTTATCCTCAAAGAACTTCGAATCCTCTATCTTGTGCAAGCATCTTCATTACACTGTGAAGGACACAAAAGTGGCATTAAATAGTTTGTACTGAAAATGCATTGAAACATAAGCATTGTATGTAATATGTCACACTGACACATTTTTGACGTGTCTTTGAGCTCGCCACACACAATAAGATTTGGAATACGCATTCAGATTTAGAATTACACGAGAATTTACATTTTATTGTCACAACTTTCCCTTTAATTAAGCAAAGTCAGTCTTTAAAGCTAAAATCAAAACGTCTGTCTGCATTTACAGGCGTGTGAAAGTCACTACCACATCCCACGCTCCAGAGGAAATGGCATCGGTGGCTCAAAGATGACGCCAGGGGTCTTTTATGGGTAAACAAGACCTGCGACATGTCCTGTTATTGAACTTCAAAGCAACATATATCCTGTCATGAACAGCTGTCATGCTTTTTTTCTTAGTTATATTAATAGAATATTTCACAGCCACCAGATCGATTTTATGAATTTCTGACAAACCAATAACATTTAACACTGCGTATCATCTAATGGCCGTTCACAAAAAAAAACTGTCAAGAATACAAATTTAAGTAAAGCAGCTTCGTAGTGATAAGCAATAAAATAACTGAATTTTTGAAGCAAAGTTCATCAGTTATGGGACAAATCTATATAGCATATGGCATATTAGGCATCTATAAAAAGGGCTAGTTCATACAGAATGTGTCTTTGCAGTAGACATCAGAATGCCTTCTTCATCAATTTGTTACTATAAACAACAGTTTGCAATATTGGATGCACCTCTGCGGTCTACTGATTGGTCCCCTCTTTACATTAGCCTACTGGTCTACTCTTTACATTAGACATAAGCCCCTTTCACAGACTTGCTAAATGCTAAATTGACGTTAAAGAAATGCGAATTAAAAATGTCCTTTCTGTTTGGATTGTTACAAGCTGTTAGAGTATAGATAAGATCCCTGAGGTTGCAAAGATTAGTTTTAAAGTTTCAAAACGAAAGCGTTAAACACACTCCCAGTTTCTATGTCAAAGAATGGGTTCATTTTCAAACACCGTCCAAATTTTTATGCAATAAAAGGTGGATCTTTTATTCTCGCTGTAGTGTTTCTGCCTGTTGCTGGATGTGCCGTTTCACTGTGAAAGCGAAAATACTTTCTTTGTGTTTCCAAAAGAGGACATAACGTCTTGGTTATGCTTGTAACCCTCATCCCCTGAACAAGGGAATGGAGGCGTCAAGTCGGTGACCGATGAATAGGAAACTTGCTTCGAGATGACCAATCTACTTCACGTGAAAGAAAACACGCCAATGAAATTGTCATGCACTGATTAACATTCAGCTGCAGCTGATCGCAGCGTAAGTATTAACAAGCAGCAGATGTAACGCTCATTAGGTTTGCGCTGAGGAGCCGAGCCGGTGACACGGCCACCCAGCGGTGGTATAGAACCATGGTGATGGGACGGTGACGTCTCCGTTCCCTTCTTAAGGGAACAAGGGGGGTTACATACGTAACCGAGACGATCCCTTTCAGTCACTGACTCTGTCACCGACGAATATGGTTCCCTACCAAAGCGCCAAGGAAGCTGCCTCTCCCAGCGCTTTGTGGGACTCTTCTAAGCCCCCAGTGTTGGGACTCAACACAAGATACTAGTACTGTACAAGCACTACCCTTCAGTAACTGGAGCACTGGGATGTCTCAGAAGTTATAGAGACGTACGGAAGTCCAGTATTCGGTAGGAGGTCAGAGGACGAATACTCATATGAACATTGTCTTAGTGCATATGGAATATAGGCGATTGAAACCCTACAGGAACGGCAGGGAACTGCCGGGGAAAAACAGGCTCTAGGTCTTAACCGTAGAGTACACACATGGGGTCCTCAAGGGGTAACGCACATGGGGCCTTAGCCCTCTAGCGGCTCTCACAGGTTTCATCGCATCAAGGGCCTGGCGCAAGATGCTCCGCAACATCCAGCTGCTGTAGGGAGGGGACGCATATTTGCGCAGGTCCTGCAGCCAGCTGTGTGCCAAGACGTCCATGGGAGTGGACAACTGGCAGTGAGAGGTTTCTGGAGAGGCAAACAGGTCTACCTGAGCGGCTCCGAATGTCTCCCAAATCAGCTTGACCGACTGGGGATGGAGTCTCCATTCTCTGTGGAGTGCAGTTCTTGACAGCTCGTTGGCTGTTCGGTTGCAGTAGCATGGAATGTGAATGGCGCGAAGCAACCTCAGATGCTTCCGACTCCGAAAGAGGAGGTGGCGTGCGAGCTGTGACATGCGACGGGAGCGTAGACCACCTTTATGGTTAATGTACGCTATGGTCGCCATGTTGTCGGTACGAACTAGTACGTGTTTGCCCTGTAAGTGCCTCTTGAGACGACCCACGGCTATCCGTACTGCCAGCAGCTTGAGGCAATTGACATGCCAATGCAGATGAGGTTCCATCCAAACCCCTTACTGCATGCCCGTTGTATGTGGCCCCCCACCCGGTGGTGGAGGCATCTGTAAACACTACAACATGCCTGAAGACCTGCTCTAGGGGCACTCCTGCCCAGAGAGAGGAGAGATCGGACCACGGGAGAAGGTTTGGTGGCAGGCGAGGGTTTATCTGAACCCGGTGAGTGCCGCGCTGCCACACCCACCAACGGTGTAACCGATGCAGCTGCTGCCATATGCCCCAGGAGCCTCTGAAAGTACTCCAGTGGGACCGCCGTCCTGCTTTTGAACGTATTTAAGCAGTCCAGCACCGACTGTGCACGTTCCTGCATGAGGCGTGCTGTCTGAGAAAGAGATTCTCTGCACCGGACAGAGTTTGCTCTTCTCCCAGTTGACCCAAAGTTCAAATAGCTGAAGTGTCGTAACGCCAGGTCCCCGTGTTCGCCCAACTGAGCCCGACTTTGTGCTAGAATAAGCCAGTTGTTCGGTAGTTGAGGATGCGAACCCCTTGCTTCTTTAGCAGAGTCAGGGTGGCCTCCGCTCCTTTCATCAATACGCAGGGCGACAGGGAGAGCCCGAAGGGTAGGACTTTGTACTGATATCCTTGACCTTTGAACGCAAACCTCAGGAATGGCCTGTGTCACAGAAGGATTAAGACATGAAAGTATGCGTCCTTCAGGTCAATCGCTGCAACCTAATCCTGGGGATGGATGCACTCGAAAATGCACTTCTGTGTCAACATCTTGAACGGGAGCCTGTGAAGTGTGATATACGCAATATCAGGGTCAACATCGCAAATTAATCACCTGCGATACTGAACATAATATTGCATATCTTGTCAGTGATCTACAGCTCTGTGTATAAACTGTGGCTCCATTTAAAAATAAAATTAAAATGAAAAAAAAAAAAACAAATAGCTGATGGAGATTGACCGCTAATCAAAGAACTGTTTTTACTGATGAGATGTGCATGAATATAGTGTGTGCGATATATTGGCCAGCCCTAGTTAACAGCTCCTAAACTACCAAAAGACATTTAGTCTATTCAAAGAGTAAATACAAATAAAAAGGGGAAAAGAAAAATGTTTTCCCAGAGGTTATGAAAGTTTTGATATTAAATATATAAAGATATTATTTAATATAAAGATATTAAATACACACACTCTCAAAAAAACTTATTTACCCCAAAGTGGTGTATATTACACTCTCAGAAAAAAAAGGTACAAAAGTTGTCACTGGAGTGGTACTTTTTCAAAAGGTACATGTTAGTACCTAAAAGGTCCATTTTGGTACCTTAAAAGGTACATATTAGTACTTAAAGTGTACATATTTGAACCAAATAGGTACAAAAGTGTGCCTTTCGAAAAGATACCACCCTTAATTATTTCTGAGAGTGTAGCGGTAATTAGATTACACTGCATATTAAAATGCTCCTAATTAGATTACAATTATTATTTAAACATAACGGCAGTAAAATAAATTATAATTTATTGATTCATCTCAATTCTTATATAATTTTATGCTTTTTAAAATTTCTTTCTTAACGAATATACCACTTTCATACAATCCTGCAGTAACCGAATGCATTTCATGACGTTGAAAGAAAAAAAAGAATTGAATATTTCTCACTTTCTTCGGTACACAATTACCTTCAAGTCTATGTTATAAATTAATTAGGTCACAAGTAATCTGAAAGTAGTCAGACTATGTTATTTAAAAAGTAATTCAGATTGTCACCAACTAGTTTTGTAACTTTTTTGCTCTAAGAGTGTGTCACATTTCCCTTGAGACTGTCCCTTGTCATCCAGTGACGACACTGGGCTTGGGCTCTTGACTGTCTGCTGGGCCCTTTCCTTCCTGAGGTGGTGCAAGCTCTGAGATATGCTGCTGAATGACACCATGTTTATTCTCTGGATGGACTAAATGTCTTTTGGTAGTTTTAGGGGTGTGGTGTGACACAATAGATCTCTCTGAAAACCAGACTTTTGAAGTAAAACAAATGAGACCACAATAATAGACTAATAATAATAATAATAAAAAGACATGCTAAAAATACAGTGTGCGAAAACAATGATTAAATTGAAAATGGTGGCTTTTGCAATCAGAATTGTTATACAGATCTGATGCATCTTAAATCATATTTTATATTATACTTAAAATATTATATTATACTTAAATTATATTTGTCAAATACAATTAAAAGCTACACAAGATTCACAAGATCACAAGATTTTCACAAGATTCACAAGAATCACAAGATTTTTAAATTAAAAAGCAATGCCATTGACATTTGTTGATATAAAATAAATAAAAAAACAAGTATTTTATTAGTTTCCAATGCAATATTTCAGAATTTCTTTATAGTATCAAATTAAGAATGAATATAAGCTTTTTGTGTGTCTGTATTGTCTATATTTTTAGTCTTCACTTTCATTTTGAAATAAATAACCATATATAAAAACCACAACAGTGATCATAAATAGCACTGGTTGCAGTAACACCTCAAGTGATTTACTCCTTATAACTATTCATAAAATCAGCATGGTATATTTTTATGCGTTTGTTTTAGGGTTTAATAAGACTTGTTTATTTGACTAATTACAAGAACCACTTAGTTAAAACAAAAAAATGCCACATTTTTCCACAAACATGTTTCAGAATATTTATGTATATTTGCTGTTCCATATGACAATTACCATATAAACCACATCCCATCAAACCAAATCCTGGTCTTTTATTTCAAGACCACGGTCATTCAGAAGAAAAACAATGTGGTGTAATCTTTGAATTGTTGCAAGACGTTCATTAACAAACCTCACTACTGGAGCCCTGTGCATGCAAGCGAGAGGAAAATATCATTTCTCATGTAATGCAAAGACCTTTAGACTATTTTATGCGTCCAAAATGTGTGACTGTACTTGGCAAAAAAATAAAGAAAGAAAATATTATGTAAAGAAAATCTCAATTTGTCTTTTTTTCTTGCATGCAATCAACATAATAAAAGGAAATGAGGATTGAGACAGTTGAATTGTGCACTATATCTGTAAAATCCTCTGAAGTGCTTAGACTTGACAATCCACAGACGTTTAGGAGGGTAAGTTTTTAGCAGGTTTACCCAATGAAACCGTTAAACCTGAAGATACTCTTGTTTACTTGTAAATATGCACATTTACCAGGCCTCTAAATGACCAACATGACCAAAGCCACTGAAAACCCTGTTGTACATAATCTAACACATGCTTTCTGCATTTTTATTAGTATTTTACATTTTATTTATAACTGTAAAAACATCGGCCTTCAGGTTGTTATTTATGTGTGTTTTAATAACTTTTATAGTGTTAACAATATTTCAGGATAAACACTTACTGGACTGAAACATCTTAGGTTTACTTGATTATCAGTATATAATTAATTTAGTAAAATCATGTTAAAAAGTGTTAATATTCCAATATTTATATTAATTTTAAGCAGACTGTTTGTCTGTTTATATGTATTTTAAATAGTCTGCTCTAAAGATCTCACTGATTTACATAATAAGCAAATATAATTAGTTACGTTTTTGCATATTAATATTGGCAACATTGCTCAGTATTGGGCAAATTGTGTTTTTTTTTTTTTTTTTCTTGAGTATAAGCTCCATATTCTCATTATGTCATATACTATATCATATACTGTGGACCACAAAGCCAGTGTTAAGGGTCATTGTTTTGAAAATGAGATATGGCATGCATCAATCGAAATCTGAATAAATCTTTCCACTAATGTATGGTTTGTCAGGATTGGACAATATTTGACAGAGATCTGGAATCTGAGGGTGCAAAACAAATCTAAATATTGCCTTTAAAGTTATCCAAATGAAGTTAGCAATGCATATTACAAAATTATAAAAAAGTTTTGACATTTACAAAATATCTTCATGAATTATGATTTTTACTTAATTTGTATAAAAAAAAATTTGTATAATTTTTACCCATACAACGTATTGTTGGCTATTGGCTAATTTGTTTTTTGCTATGCTATCATGCTTTAATTCTTTTTTTATTGTGTTAGCTGTTTTTTTTTTTTGTAAAAAAACAACAACTGCAGTTTGACTGAAATTCATAATGCAAAATAAAAAACAACTTGATTTCTTTATTTTCTAAAAATTGAGTTATGTTTTAAAAAAATAAACCTCCCAAAAATACCCATTATGTGCTAATTAAGACAGGTTTTGTGTTCCAGGATCACATATAGTCTCTGATAAATATGATATGCAACTAAAGAAAAAAACAACAACCACCCAAGTTTTCCAGGGTTCATCTAACAAATCAGTTACTCTATATTCCTTCAGTTTCTCTGGACAGGTTTTTGCTTTCTAATTTGGACACACATAAAGCAATGTTCACCATCTGAATTTAGTCTACTTCTCATCTTGAGCTTGTCAAGGAAGAGAAAGGCCAAGAGTGTTATTTCCTCCAGGATATCACCGTTAAACTCCTTACCTCAGACCACGCGTGACGTTAACAGCTCTACACACGTCTGTTCAAAAAACCCCCTGTAACAACCAGCATCAAAAATAGCCGCCTGGGGATATGCATACGCTGGTTTTAGTGGGTTTTGTCGTTATATGAGCCCTCTGTAATCTCACGCCCAGGTGCGTTGTGGTGCCTTGGGCCGTTAAGATCATGTTAAACCAGGAGATCAGCTTTACAACAAGACTCTGTTCTATCCTACAATCACTTCACTTGTTCAAACATCCAATTACATAAGCCAAAGCATCTGTGCTCTAAAATCAGACAGATTCATGCCTTTACTTTACAGAACATCTAATTGTTAAGTTGCTCGCTGACATGAATTAGGTCACGCTGCAGCATAAAACAGATTCCTTAATATGACTTGCGAAGGCCTGTAAGGGTTTAATTGCAGATTTCCTCATGGTCTGGTATAGTGCTATTCCAGTAAAATTCAGCAAAACAAGTTAAGGTTGTCTCTGGTGTTTTAGTTTTACAATGGATGTCTTTATATGTTCTCGTGAGCTTGTATAGATCAATGCAACCCAAAAATCTTAACCTTTATAAACTCTTTACTGCAGTAAAAACCGCAGTGAAATGGTTCAAGTAAAATATCCCTACATAATACACAAGGAAAGTATTTACGCTGACCTCAAAGCATACATTCATGCAAAAGCGGTTACATATTTAGTCAATTAAAGTAAAAATATTAACGTTAAGGCAGTTTGTGGTGAAAAAACACTTCACTGAACAACACTGAAACACTTCATTTCATTTTAGAGGTGCGCAGAACAAGTAAAATCTACGCTATTGAGTAGTGCTAGCAAAATCAATTATCAAATTGTTTATATCTCAAATACCTGGGATAAATCTCATAATACAGTCAATTAAACTCTTTACATACAAAAGATACTTCTCTTTTATTATTTAATTTCTGACTTGATGGTTTGACTGGATTAGCTTGGCAGCACATTATGTAAAACCTCAAAAGTAACACTGATATAAACAGGCTTTAAATTCATTGCATTGAAAGCTGTCCTACTGTGAATCCTGTCCTAACAGATGCAATGCTGTTCCTGTCACCATAAACAAACCCAGATATAACTTAGTGGAAGAACTCCTGATTGATTTACCCACCAGTAAACACAACTACAGTACTGCACAATTAATCAATTTTATAATCACGATTATGGATGCCACAATTATACAATCGTTCAAGGTGGCAATTAATCATTCAAAGTCCACTTGTGTTATTATGTATGCTTAATATAAAGGGTTTTTCCAATGTTTTAGTATAACATGATAAAACCATCATACTTTTGTTTTGTTTTTTATTATTAAGAATAAACCAATCCAATGTAGAACTGACATTTGAGGCTAAATACTATAAAAAAAGTTTGTCAGTGTTTTCAGCTTACAGTATGTTCATGTAAAAAACGGCGTGTGGTTGTTTCAAACATCATTCAGTGCAAATTGTAATTATTATTTCAAGGGAATAATCGACTATTATGATATTAAATCTATATTCAAGTATCAAAGAGGTTTGACCTCACAAATGCATCTTACCTGTGGCTTTTCCCCAGCCTGAACACTCACAGAGATCCCGAGAGCTTTGGTGATGTCCTCAAGAGCTATGCTGTCTGCGGGTGTTTTCTGAACAAAATGCAGCAGAACTTTTTCTCCACCTGAACAGAGTGACATATATGGAAACTAACCACACTTTCCCTTTAATTTTCATATAAACACATCACATCTGAATATATATATATAAATAAAATTTGAATAGTAAAGCATTTTTAGATAATGCTACACCTATCTAAACGGAAATTTAATTTAATTAGATTTTAACTAGAAAAGCATAATGGTGTCTGGACATAAATATTCTCGTTAATGCGTTACAGTAATGAGAATCTAATGAGAATCATCAAGAAATTAATGAGAATTGCAAACAACAACAAAAGATCCAGCTGCATTCAAGTGATGCGAATTGGGGGTAAACGTGTTTAATTTGCTTGAAAATAACGTCACATTGAACAATAACTTAATGATCCTAAAATATGCTTTATTATCTTTATCCAAAACAAGTCCCCAATAATAACAATGTAGCAATGAAACTCTTTGCTGTAGTACTCCTCAAGACTGCTCTTAAAGGAATGGTTCAGCCAAAAATGAAGATTTGCTGATAATTTTCCCAATTCTTGGTCAATCAAGATATAAAAATGTAATATTACATCACTTGCTCACCAATGGATCCTCTGCAGTGAATGGGTGCCGTCAGAATGAGAGTTCAACTATTGCTTCAAGCCGTAATCAATAATAATGCTTCCTCCATCCAAATCCACTGACATGTTCATTTTAGAAATGGTCCTTAAAGATGGATTTGTTTCTTACAAATATGCATCTTTAATTGATGGAGTGGAGCCATGTGGTTTTTATCAGCTACATATTGGATGCCCTAAAGCAAATTTTTCTTTACTATTTCTTTAAACCAGAAGTCCTCGTTCCTGCAGCTCCAACCTTGATCAAATTCACCTGCCTGTAACTTTCTAGTAATACTGAATACCTTGATGAGCTTGTTCAGACTATTTGTGGAATTGCTTGGTTGAAGCAGGAAAGCGGACCTCGAGGGCCAGAGCTAAGAACCCCTGCTTTAAACTCGCCTTGCTGTTTACACGACGAAAGAGAAATCCATTAAATCCTCATACATGAAGACATTATTTTAAATTGTTAATCTTTGCTACAGGCAGATTTCTTCCTGTTGTATCCCATTGGAGCACAGAGCAGATTTGCATGCGCTAGATTTTATAAATGTGAAGTCTTGCTGCCCTCTAGTGATATTAAAGGCTCAGTTCTCCTCTTTAACACGTTGATCGGTACACAGAGAAAATAAAAGATACTTTAACTACAAGACTGGACCGATACATTTACTTTTGAGAATGATGAAAAAACATGAAAATGTGACTGAAACATTGTGATTTTACCTTTTGCGACGATGACCATGCCTCCGCTCTGCAGAAGATCTCCACTAAAGTTTCCATGGATTCCTTCTGCACTCGCCTACAAGAAATCCAGAATCAGAAGAGCTTAAGCCTTTAAAAGGTTTATGATTGCATGCACATCTTGAAACAGCAATATTTAACACCTAAAATAAGGTCATTATTAAAAAAATAGGTCTCATTATACCTAAACTAGAAATTACAAAAGCACCGTGTAATGTGTTATAAATACCTTTGAGGCGATTTCTCGTACTTTTTTTCCCATAGCAGCTGGAATCACATTCACAGCATTGTACCTGAGTATGACATTTTTTTTGTTCATTTTGACATGCTTGTGTCACAGTCCATCACACACATTCAAAAAATATCCATGAAAACATATCGCAAGTTCCTCTCATACCTTTTAAAGCCTAAATCTTTGTAACACTGTTTCTTCTCATCGATGTAGATGTCTAAAACAAAGACAAAGTTAAAGATTCACAGGATCAGGAAGATGGTAATGATAGCCAAGGTAAACACATGCACGGTAACCATAGTAACAGGTCATAAAATTAGAGTAGAAGACAGGAATTTAATCACCAATGCATTCAAAACGAAGCACACACAACCTGAGGTTATCGCTTATTTCACAAGGAGTATTGCATTGCATTTTTGTATCTGTTATCTCCATCTTTGGAGATACATTAACAAAACCTGAATGCAGCGTGATTTGAGAATTTATGCATGTTTATGCATCGGACGTCTGTACAAAGCCACAAGTCAGTGTTTCTCAGTTATATGCATTTAGAAATAGTGTCCAATCTGAAATAATGAGCCTACATTTTATTACACGGCTCTCTGGAATGCTTGATTCTGATTGGTCAGTTGAGACATTTGCAGGTTCGTTCTTTTCGAATA
>JAUMHR010000060.1:4464716-4477107 GCA_032361145.1 Enteromius fasciolatus | reverse complement strand
AGCGGCGAACGTCACCAGATGTTTAAACCTTTATTGACAGAACTTCAGTGCACTATGTCTGGACTAATTTAACCCCCTTTCTCAAAAGTACAAAAAATATACATACATTGGGGCCCACAAGACTAGATTTATTTATTTCACATAAAACACCAAAACAGAAAGATTTAAAATAAATAAATTGCATATAAAGAAAAATATAATACATTTAGATTATTGTATTATATATATATATATATATATAGAGAGAGAGAGCATTTCAGAGTATATATATATATGAAACAAATAAATTACAAATGTATAAAATGTATAAGAAATCTAAAATATTAGTGAGTTTTGGACCCCAGTGTATGCTAAATTTCCCAGCTGTTGTCAGACATGTTAAAAGTTAATTTTGGACCCCATACACACAGAGCATTGCTTTAGATACACCTTCCTCACCTTCGGCTAAACGTGCGCAGTACTGGAGATGTGAGAGAGGGTAAAAGAGCTGCGATTTTCACTATGCATCTCACTCGGATTTTAATGTAAGCATGCTGCAACAGCGACTGCATGATGGCAGGCTTGTGTAGTGTGTGTGTGTGTGTGTGTGTGTGAGAGAGAGGAAGCGTGTTTGTGTCCATGCGATGCCTCACTACTTTCATCTGGCTTGTACATAATGTGAAATGTTTAGGGTTTTTTTACTGTCGATTCTTCACGAAGAACAAAACCAAAACTGTTTATAGCACCCTGAACTCTCTTTATGTGGTTTCTGTTCAGCTAATTGTTAAAGTTCATTGCTTTTAATAAACGTAAACCCCTCTCACATATCCAAAGCATATGTATCCTGTCAATGAACTGTTTGATGATGTCACCTGTCGGTTTGTTTGCATGTAAAGCCGCATTGATGCCTTACTGTAGGCCTCTGTTTCGCACTGTACCACAGTAAAACAGAGAACGTGTGTGTGTCTATTGGTTCTTCGGTATGCATATAGCTTCTTTTTAAAGTGATCAGGATCATTGTTTCAATACTAGCTAGCTACTACTACACACATCCTTAAGAGTACTGATATTTCAGTAGCACTTTATTTTACAGTACATGTACTTCCCTGGTAAATACACTGTAAAAAGAAATCTGTAAAATTTACGGTAAAAAAAACCCAGCTGTGGTTTTACGGTTTTATTTTAAATTTACAGTTAAATACTGTAATTTGAAAAAGTATTTAAATTTACAGTTAAATACTGTAATTTCTAAAAAGAAATAGTAATAACTGATATAATGTCTATATTCCAACCTATTAACATAGTGAAATCTATTTTGTACCTTTGTAATACACTAATAACTACCGAATGGAGGTGGTAATGAGAAAGTCACATGATGTATCAAAGCTCATCACAAGTAGCACATAGCCTATAGAAGGTGCTCAGTGTCATTCACATAAACACCATCATAGTAAGAATTATTAAACTAAAATGGGCAATAAACATTCATTTAACAACATTGCATGTAACATACAACCCTAATAAACATCACTAATACAAAAAAACTAAGAAGAAGCAAAGTTATTTTAAAGAAAAAAAAAACATCAAATTCAAACAAAATTTAAAAAGCAATGCAGGGAATCCTGGTCATGTCAGGTTACGTTTTTTCCCTGTAAATTTTACCATTAACCATTTTACAGGTTTTTACTAACCGTAGTTTTTTACCGTTAAATTTACGGCCATTTTTTACAGTGTACATGGTAAATATATTGTAGCTACAGGCTATGAGTGTAACACAAGGTACAGCCATCACATTTATGTTTTATTTGCGCAAAAAAGTATCCTCTTCGCATGACAAAAGTTGATCCACTGATGTCACTGTTTTACTGATGTTTCTGGATCTAGGATCATTTTAGTTGTATTGCTGTCTATGGAGGGACAGATATAATCAAAAATATCTTAATTTGTGTTCTGAAGATGAACGAAGGTCTTATGGGTTTGGGTTTCTTATTTGTTGCCATGCACATACACTTCAGGTTATTACCGTGTGTTACACTCATTTGCCTGTAGGTACAAGATATTGGCCATGCATGTACTAGAGAAGTGCACTTACTGTAAAATAAAACGCTATTCCTGTCGCATGTTTGCCATACTATAACATGACTTGACACTGGTGGACGCTCCAATGACATATTTATAAGAAAAACATAAATGACGTATTTATGGTTCCCCTACTGAGCCATGCCTGCTTCCCTGTGGTCTCGCGTGATCGTTGTAATGACAGTCGTTCTTGTCATTATCAGGCAGAGCGGACGTTGAGGCTGGGGTGTGAGTGATCGCAATACGGAAACAGGCCCCGTGCGGAAGAACGAGCCGAATGTATTGTTCGGTGACTACAACAAATCTGGACAACCGATATGGACTCTCCACCAGAGCGCTCGCTCACAATTGTGCGCTTGTATTGCTAAGCATCTGTTTTGTTGTTGTTGTTTTGTTCGTTTCGCTTTGCAATACATGCAGCACATCGAACCTTTAAAAAAACCAGGTAGCAAGCAGTTCAAGAACTGGATGAGACGAAATTCATAATCACATTCTTTCCATGTGTAATCCACACGAGCATGCACAGATATCTTCCAGTACGGAAACTGATTTAAGTTGCATTGTACAGGTTAATGCTCTGAGAATTAAACGGCTGTCACAGGACAAAGGTTTTCTGCTGCTGCTGATTTTAAACACGCACAAAATAAGACTGGCGCAGTTTCTAGTAAACGCTTGCATTGAGGGTGGAAGGTTTAACCAGCAGGGGGCGCGGTGGGATCTCAAATGGAGGTCAAACTAAACCTGTTAAAGGAACAGTTCATCTAGAAATTAAAATTTGGTGCGTTTTACTATGAAGGGATAAACTTAAGTTTGTTTCTTTATGCCAACAGATTTGGAGAAATGTAGCTTTACGTCACTTGCTCACCAATGGAAGCTCTACAGTGAATGGGTGCCGTCAGAATGAGACTCCTAAAAACACCTAAATAACCCAAAACCAGGGGCCTGTTTCATAAAACAAGATCATCAAATAAGCCAGGCTTATTGTAGTTATTCTGTCTTATTTTTAACAAATCAGCTGGCAATACAATAACAATAAACTTGCTTTATAAAACAGGCCCCAGAATGCCTTGTGAAACCAAAAGCTGTATATTTAAGAAATAGATTGATCATTAAGGTGTTTTAATTTTAAGTTAACACTTCCTCCTCCGAGAAAACAAAATATAAAGTGTCCCTCTTTTGGCCTCTCGCATCAAAATTGCAACTGTTTGGCTTGTAAACTTAGAAAGCATATTTCCCTCTTGATTCAGACAACTTTTTCACTGAAATTATAAATAGAAGACTTGTAAGTTAGCCAGAAGCAATGGTTTGAAATAAATCTACTTATGAATAAGCTTCTATTGGTGAGCAGGGTAATGAGTGTGTTTCTTCATCAGATGAGGAGAAATGCACCATCTAAATTTTGGATGGCTCGAGGGCGAGTAAAACTTTTAGCCATTTTGGTGAACACATTCCTTTACTCTTTTTGCAAGAAGCTAATTTTACCCTTTACTTAAGTTTGAGCTCAAGGTCAGTCCTCATGCACATATTTGGTGCATGTCCAATCTTGTTTCAAACAGAAAAAAAAAAGGTTTTGCAACCTTTAACAGCGCTAAGAAAAGACCCAAGAGGCACTGGTTTTAAAAAGACAAGACTGTTTTTTTATTTATAATCCTGAACCAAACTATACAAAGCAGTGGTCAAAAGCAACCAAAACACAATTTAAAAAAAAGGTTTCGCTTGAAGGACTGAAAGAACACCAGTACCAGCATACAGTTCTTTTATAGATTTTTTTTCTTTCATTCTGCACTTCCCATATAAAACAAAAACCCCCAAAACTGTACATAAGGATAGAAAGATACAATCCTTTTAAATGCATATGGAACAAAAGACCTTCAAGATTTAAAAAGGGGTTAATTAACATGTTAGGAGGGCGGGCGGTGTGTTGACTAAGGAACCCCTCTCATTCATACGAGCCATCTGTTATGTTAACTGATCTGCCAAAGCGAGGGATTAACTTCTAGCAGCACAACCAGGTTAAACATTGTCTATTAGCCCCTGCTTAAAACTCATCTTTGGTCTTTAGTGGATCAGAAAAAATAAAATAAAAATGTCACCCATGAAAATGACAGAACCTTAGGCTTTCAGTTGCTTGTGTGTACATCCGCTGGTCAAATAACAGAGTAGAATGTGTGCTTGTTAGACGTTTGCTAAAATAAACTGTTTCTTTTAATACAGGGTTCTAATGTTGGTCCTACACCAATAAATAAGGTCTTACAAAAGGGGACAGGGTCATGATGTTATGGGCCTCAGTGCAATAAAAAGATCTTGTAGCGGTGAAAAGAAGGTCTGTGAAATATACAGGAAAGCACAAACTCTACTAGGTCAAACTGACCATACAGACAGAGCTACTGAAGGGCAGTGAGAGCTTTAGGCTTTGACTTCAGCCTCTGTGGAGTCACCGTTCTCTTCTGTCTTCTGTTTCTTTGTTTCGACTGCCTCCTGAAAGCAGAAGGGCCAAGATTAAACAAGATAATGAAGACGGAAATGTTGTGAATGCATTTGAAAGCTGAACACACCTCCTCCTCAGCTGGACGTTTCACGGGTTGCCCGTCTGCCTCTTCTTCAGCGCCGTTCTCCTCCTCCTCCTCCGCTTCTCCTGCTGTTAAAAGCCAAACGGATTTGTGAATAACCGGTTTCTGTACTAGTAAATTATGTAATGATGACGAACTCATGAGGCCAACTCACCCTCCTCATCATCCCCACCCTCTTCGTCTTCATGGGCTTCCTCTTCCTTGTGTGAAGCACCGTTAGTCTAAAAACAGAAAGCATCGTAAGTGAAACCGATACCAGATCTGTTACATCATCAGACGATTTGGGGATTTACAAGCCAAGTCAGTGATTAAGCATCATTACGATCATTTTTAAAGTTTTTGGGAAGGTCAGTTATGTAAAAGCCATGTGCTGAGAAACCATGTGCAGAGCTTTGAAGCGGTCTTCTCAGAAGACGCATCTGTGTCAGTCAGTTTGAACCCTAAACAAAGAGCAGCACGATGAAAGAGGGGGAGGGGGCCCTCCAACACCTGCGCGGCGAGCGGGTACTCGGGGACAAAAGCCACAAGGCCTGCTGGGAAATACTCAACGCTTACTGTTCCATTTCCATTGGCAGGTGCGTCTTCGCTGCCGTTTTCCTTTGCAGCCTCCGCTGCCTCCTCAACCACCTCCTTCTTCTCTTTCAAGTCCTGAAATGAAACAGAAGTTTATGGGTTAATAAATAAACTCCTTCCAACTACATAAACATTGCAGCGTGAGAGTATCTCATATGTAGTAAAGGGGAAAGTTTGTTTCCTTGAGTTTCTTCCCCACCCACGCACACAGATGAGCCACAGACCACACACCAGCTGGCTGACTGCCTTTTAAAATACATTAAATGGCAAACCAACACGAGAGTAATGAAAAGCACCTCAGGTTTCACCAAAATAAACACTTTTAGAAACTATACGTTTCATTTATTTTTTTATAAATGAAGTACGAGCATCATGTAGTCACAATGGGTCACCTTCTGACAGTTTATCTGAACTCAACATGAAATTGTCAAAAAAAGGTTGTATACGTTAAATTGGAACCGTTTTTTTTAAAGATGAGTAAAATATTTCGATTTTTTTTGTGATGTTGCTCGTTTTTTTCTCTGAAATTTGCTCCACAATAGATCTATTATAGAGACAATCAATTCGAGTTTACGCCTTCGTGAATTAACTCTATTGTTCCGACACACATGTCGAGGTCACTTAAGGTCATTGCGCGACGTCTTGCCCATTGCCCCTTTTATTCCCCAGTAAGAAACGTGGACGCGCACGCGCGCTCACGCGCCGGGCTGGAAACAAAAGGAGGTAGGGCGCGCGCCAAGACAACGTGCTCGAGAGACTGGCGCGAACGATTACAGCACGCGGCGGCGATATTCCCGCCTATTCGAGCGGCAGAGATCAAGAGCCTTGACTTTACACACACACACTCAAAGAAAAAAAGTGTGGCAGATGGTTCACCAATTCACTCCCCCTGAACCATCTATTTAACGTTAATAGGATATGACTTATATTGGAATATAACGTAATGTCGAATTTTGTCCTCAAAGAGGTTTTGACTTATTTTTGAATGGAATATACGTAACGGTGGTCTATTTAATCGTTAATTTAAACAAGATTCGGCGCAAACTGTGAATCAACGGCAAAACGACGCTGCTGTTATTCGAAGAATACTGTTTTAACAATTTATTCGCGAAGAATATTATTTATCGCTGATGAAACCCCTCGCCTTTTCTCAATTTAACTACCAGGTAGGGCTAATTTCGTCAAATGCAGATTTTTCAAGCAAACTTACCTTTGCGGTGATCTCAGGGGTGGTGGTCGTATCAACAGCGGTATCGGCCATGGTGGTTTATAAAGATGTTTCAAAGAAAAAAATGTCTGAGAAAAGCGTTAGAAGCGGTGGGATGAGGTAGGACACGGTCAGACGTGAGGAGGAAGAGTGAATCAAAACTGACTGAACCTGAGAACTGAAAGACGCGTAGAGAGCAGCGCCAACCTCACTGACATCTGATTGGTCAGGAGCGTGGTAACGTAAATCCGTTATTCGATGTGATTGGAGAGGCCGCTGTCAATTGTTTTACGAAGACCCGCCCCTTCGCTCGCCTCACTTGTCTTGTTTTATTGGTGGAATACTTAATTTTGCCTTTTACCCGGTCTTTTAAAAATGCTGTTATGATTATCTAAAAGGTCATGATGAATTTTTAGCTATTCTGGTGAGTTTAATATTAATTTCTGGCAGTAAATTTTTTTTTTTTTTGGTGCCTTATATTCCCTCTCTTTGTTCAAAATTGAAGAGATGGCTAATTGAGTGTTTGGTTTTATTAGCAATAATAAAATCAATATGTAAATTAATTGATACAACCTTCTTTATTTTTCTTAAACTTTTAATTTATTTTTGTGTTCTGTTTTCATGTTGCTTTGGAAAACTGCAAATTGTTCACTATTTCCCTTTGACCTTTCTTTGACGTCATCTCTTGATAACTGTTTTGTGTGGTTGGAACCTGCCTCCGAGTCTGCATAGATGAATTTAAGCTTCTTTGGGGGCTTTGTTTACAGCCACAGTTTCATTAGCATGTTGTATTCAGAGGCCATTGTGTCCCAGATGGAGACGCACCAGGCAGCTGTTTCATTCATAATGAGAAGTCACACTAAGATGCTAACATGACTATTTTAATCCATCATCAAGCATCTCAGCACAGATAACCACCTGATTTATGGCTTGAATGATTAGCCATATAGTCATTCCGGCTACTCTGTAATGTGTAGACTAGCCTACCTGTTGCACAAGGAACAGATTAATGTTCCCTACCTCCCCTATGAAGGGATCAAAACTTCCCTCACATCTAATATCTGAAAAGTAGTAAGTACTCTCGTATACTTATCTATAAATTATATTTTTTCTCAGTGCACAAAATATATTTTTACACAAAATATATTTTTAGTCAAAAGTGTCTACAGAGGTGGAACGTTTCCTCAGGATTTTCCTTTGCTCACACTGAGATAAAGACACCCCTCCCCATCTGAATCTCATCAGATCTGCCATACCGTGGTAACAAAGCCCACTTGGTGGTCACAGATGGTGTGGGCCTTTGCTGTGCTCTGTGAGGGGTCAGCATGTAGTCTTTGTTTTATCAGATGGAGTATTATGCAGTACTAGACCATTGATTTAAACCTCAGCTTTGACTCCCATGTAAATGAGAAGCTGAAAACGGTGATTTGGACACGAAAGCTTTATTCAGACTAGTTTTTCTTAAGGAGCTGAGGTAAATTTGTGTTTTGCGGATGTTCTTTGTTTTCCACAACTTGGGTACAAACAGTTTTGACACTATTTACATACCTTTCAGGTGTATTCTTATGAAATACAACCCATTCAGAGAGGAATACAACTGCTATAACATTTTCAAAGTACGTTTATTGGCAAATTTGGCTAATTTTCTTGCTGTGTAGATTCCTGACTCACTTTAATTTTTGATTTAGGCCTTCTGTGTAAAATAATAGTTGGGGTGCTCCGTGGTTCCACTCTTAAAAATAAACCTTCTTTATTTGCATTTATGTTTCCATGAAGAAACATGAATATTAACCCATGGAACCTTTCCATTACACAAAAGATTGGTTCTTCAAGGTTCTTTTGTGTAAAAAAAAGAATATTATGTTTAGAATATTTATTTTTTAAGAGTGAAGAACAATTTTGGTTCCCTAAATAAGCTTTAAATAAACAGTCCTTAAAAGAAAGATTTTTTCTTTGTGTAAAAACAATATTATAATGAAATAGCAGAGTAATGTTATGATTCCAACATCAGTTCATAATCACATCTGCATCAGTAACAGCAGTGCCACCGAAAAAAATAAAAGAATCCCATCAAAACAGCGTTTAAAAAGGAAAACACAAGTCTTTATTGAAGAGTGGATGTAATTAGTCCCTAAGATGAAAGTGTTATATGCATTCATAATCTGAGGAGGTCTTAAGAGCTTGTGTTTGAATTGGTTTGGCAGTTTGTCAGAGTGGGTGGAGACGCATCAGATTGACAGAAAATGTATTCAATCTTATGAAGTACTTGTTTGAGCTTGGACGTAAACTCAGTCGAACACATGCACATAGAGGCTCTTTCATTGGGGAAATGAAGACCATATGTAGCACACACCAAAACAGCCGTCTGCTGCTGGAAGCCCACAAATGTGTCTGCCGTACAAATCCAGCCTTTTTTTTCTTTCTTTTTTTTTAAGAAAACACTTCTTGTACAAGCATTACTCATTCCCTGCAACTGGAAAATGGGAGCAAGCGTAGAGGAGAGAATCTTTGTTAGGTCATTTCCTGTAGTTTTTTTTTCCGTCTTGTAGACCCACAGCCTGCCCACGAGCTAGATTTGTTTCCATGGATACTGGAACAATTCCAACGATTGCCTGCTGGTTTTTTAGTGCACTCTTTGATGAAGGAAAGCCTCGGAATAACCAGAGATGGGAAGAAGAAGAAAAGAGCCAACACGTTCCTTTATTCCTCACATCTTCTTTCATGCAGTACAACCAGTTACTCTTTCTTTCTTTCTTTCTTTCTTTCTTTCCAAAGGACGTACTGTAGAAATAATGATTATGTGAAATTTGTTTATACACGTATTTTCAGTAAATAAAGAAATGAGTTGAAAAACAATTCAATGTCATAAAAAAGACAGCCCAAAATATTTTCTTTCATCATCATTTACTTTCTCTCAAGTTTGCTTCCCAACATTTAGTGTCTTTATTCTGTTGAACACAGAAGATATTTTGAAAAATGTGGGTAACCAAACAGTTGACAGACATTTGCTTCCATATTATGGAAATCTGAGATGAAATCAAAATGCACAAAATTTACTGTTTGAATGCATTTTTCAGTGCTTGTCATTCAAAAGGAAGAAAAAAACAACAACAACTTGCTCCACCTCCAATAACTTGCCATTTCATCTGACAAATTCCTCTTCCTCAACCTCTTGGAAACATTCTGGCATGACAATACAAATAGTTCCTGATTAAATTACCCATTATGTCCCTTATATAAGTCTCAGGCGCCCCCAGAATGTGTCTGTAAAGTTGCATCTCAAAAAAAAAATTGTTTATTTTGAGAAACATGCTTTCATGCATGTCTCTTTAAATGCAAATGAGCAGCTGCTCCCCGCCCCCTTTTATAGAATAGGGTTGTGCATTTACAGCATGTGCCAAAGATAGCCTGCTCTACTAAAATCATCTGTTTGGTTTTGATTATCATGTATGTAATCCTGAAATCATGGATCCTCTGAGGCTGGGATTAAACTAAACAGAACAGTTAGCATGCTTTGCTTGAACGTTTCCCATGGCGTTAGAACTGGTACACAACTTGCAGATTAAGGGGCAGTGATATTATAATAAGATCCCCTTTCCACGGTACAGTGAGAGTGAGAAAAAGAGAAAAAGCAATGCAAAGTTCTTTATGTTTTCTGGGTTAGATGCAACAGGGACCCAATTACAGCATGGAAAAGTCTTTTATGATATGTCCCCTTCAATACAATTAAGCTAATAAATTAATAAAATTAAGTAGCCTATACTTTTTAAAATCTAATATCTCAAATGAATGCAAATTGAATTTAAAATGGTTAGAGAATGGCTTTAAAGCTGATGCAATACTATCAAAGAAATGTGCTGCTATTAACAGTTGCTCTGAGAGATTGCACAGTTGTTAAGCAAATCATCAACTCTTATAGAGTCAAACATGACATAGTTGCACATAATCAAACTTCAGCTTTCATATGACCTCAGATAACACCATATATATGTGGTTACTATAGAGACCTGTCCTCAAATGTCTGTAACTTCCTCTTTGGTCAGTGAGGGAAGTAATTTGCAGTTGCACCTGAATTTTCGAGACAAAGAGCTGCAACCTGACCCTTGGAATTTCAGGGCTTTAGGGGATTTTGAGGAGGAGTTTGTCAGTGATCAGGGGTCAGGATTAGGGAAGAAAAGGTCACTATAATTGGAGAAATCAGAGGGAGGGCTTGGTGTTCCAACTGTGTGCTTTTGTCTTGAATATCAGCCCACATGTATACTGAAAAACGTAGAAATTGCTAGTAAATTTTTTATTTTTTTTGCAATCAGGTCCGTTTTGCATCAAAAAGCTATTTTTACAAAACCTTTGCTTTTGCTGATTGACATTGAAAATGTAGTTTTCAAAGCCTCATGTAGTAAAAATTCTGTTCAGGCTATTAGTGGCAATGAACAAGATTCATATCCTGCAAAATCTGCACAAATCCATTACAACCAGATATAGTCACATTTAACTTGCACTTTTGTCCCAACAACTTTTATTTGCATCCTTCATTCAGGCTCTGTGTGCACACAGTAAAACTTCAGGGTCAGTCTTTTGTGTCCTCTATCCAAGCACAGACTTTCTAATAGGGGATGATGCTGTGGAATGTGGCCAATTTGGCCCCCGTCCTGAATAGTGACGCTCAATGAGGCATGCTGGGTACTCCAGTAAGTGTGTCCACTGCACTGGCAGTTAACATAACAAAGACTATGAGATGTAGATGAATGAATTACACAAGAAGTAGTGGAGTTCAAGGAATAGGAATTTAAATAAAAAAGGCTGATAATAATTGCACGGCTCTCATCAACAACCTTCAAAATTTAAATCATTCATTAATCATTAATTCATAATTTGGATTCAAATGACTAGAAAAAGTTTGGAATAATTAAGATATTTAATGTTTCTTTTGCTAAACAAGGCTGTATTTGTTAAATAAATCGAACTCAGTAAAAACAGTAACGTAAAGTATTTTTCCATTTTCTATTTGAATATATTTTAAAATGTCTTAAAAGGCCTTTGAGGTTAAATAGGGACACCTGGGTGTATGGCTGACACATCGGAAGCACATCAAAAATGGACAATAGGCTCAGAGACACACACACACACAGAAATGAAATGGTTAAACAATTATATTAATACACGCAGATATTCACTGTAATGATTGTCTGGCAAAATTGTAAAAACTTTATGAGCAAAATTGTAAACTATAACTAAATGTGATTTTAAATGTTAAAATAGTGGTTTTGTAATGTCTCAATGAGCAAACATGAAAGCACTGTTTGTGAGCTAATTACTGGTCTTCCGCTGACATCTAGTGGTTATTAATCACAACTTCTTACACAACACTGCGTTGAAAGTGTTATAACTATTATAGTGTTTTTTCCAAACTGTTTGATTGACATCATCATTTAAAATGGTTCTGTTTTGAGTTTTTGTTTACGTTTTATGGGCCTTTGTGTTTATGCGGCCATGCCCTATTTTTAAATGAGCCAATTATAGCTAACCAAAAGAAACAATTTAATATTGTTTTTGATAATTATTGATCTGGAGAGATTATTACTGCAGTGGTTTGATCGAGATTGAGCAAAAAAACTAAGATAGTTCTCAAAAGTAGGTTTTCAACATGTTTTCAAATAATTAATGAACGGTTTGATTATCAGCAATGGTTCTTGAGGCAAAGTTGCTCATTATGAGGCGATCTATCAAATGATATGCATATTATGTGGGTGTGTGAAACACCACGTGATTACTGGGCCAGAAAACTCTTAAGTGCTTATACTTCATTGGCCAATGGCGGCCCTGGTTTTTAACACACGCCAATGTACTGTGCCAGTTTGGACCAAAATGCAGCATATAAATGTTTAAATGTTCATCTCTACGAATTTGTTTTTATTTGACAAAAGTTTGAGCTTATACACGTGTACCGAGTTTGGTGAAGATACATCATTCCGTTCCAGAGTTA
>JAUMHR010000060.1:4452370-4464616 GCA_032361145.1 Enteromius fasciolatus | reverse complement strand
GTTTTTATTTGACAAAAGTTTGAGCTTATACACGTGTACCGAGTTTGGTGAAGATACATCATTCCGTTCCAGAGTTATAGTCCGCATAGACGGTAATTGGCATACTGTTTCGTGCCGAAATCAAAATTTCTACTTTTGTTTTTAGAATTATTAATGAGGTTTCAGCTATAGCTCAATTTTGCGAGAAAACGGTGTCTTGTAAAGCTGTGTTCCTACCAACCCAAGGATCACAACGACAAACGGTTCACAATCTACGGTCAAAAATGTCTGAAATGTTTGTGTTTCGTGCTGCAGCGCCCCCGTTAGGCCGATTGGGTTAAGACTTTGATAGGTTCTATCTTTTCGCCAAAAATAAATTGCACTTTAAAATAGAAGTTATTTGAAATTGTAATAATATTTCAAAACTTTTGACCAGTAAAGAGCATAAGCATTGATACTGAGCAACAATAATTGCTTACAGTGCAGTAAAGACATGAGTAGCACTGCTTTTTTACAGCCTTGATTACTTGCTACTATGGAAATTTCCATTCTTTCACTACAGGGAGGGTCTTTTAAACAGTTCCCTCCCATAATTCCTTCTTACCTTTAAGTGATCATTTAGATGCGGCTGTGCTTCACCCATATTCAGGAGGATGATCTCATGACCAAAGCCACTCCTGACTAGAAAGTTTTCCAACGGTCTGCAGGTCTTAGCAGGTCGTAGTCAAAACGAAGGCGGTCTGAAACCAAATCCTCATGTTCCTACACGTGGATGTCTAATGTATGCTAAACCCCTAATGTTTTACAGTGTCTGCATGCACCCCTTGATGTCATTTTATATTTTACCAGTTTAAAAAGTAACCAATCAGGTTTCATTCTCCCGGATCTGTACGGTAGCTTTCATTTGCAGCAGGTGAAATTAAACAAATGACCAATAATCCAGATGGCAAATTAGCATTTCTCTCTATAAGCCGCAGCTGACATTTCTCCCATTGAATTTGATTTGGGTTGCATGCAAGTTCAAACATACAATGAGATATTCATACCAATTCAATTATCTGCAAAATGCAAGATCTGCAAGAAATGTGGTTTTCCAGAGAAGCACTGGCAGATGCAGCGTTGAGCTAATATGAAGCGCAACCCACAAGAGCTGCCATATACACATTAGTTTTACAGGACAAAGAAGTCTTTATACACTGTCAGAGCTGCACAGAAGTTATTGCACAGTGTGCAACCATCACATCCTACATCAAACTGTTTCAACCGTCCCTTATAAAGCCATGCTGCAAGGTTAAAAGTTAAAATAGATTTCCTGAAGAAAATGTGAGCAGTGTTTGCCCAAACTTAGTCAGGTGTGCTGTTAAAGAGTTTGTAAGAAATGTATGCGATGTTAAATGTTCAGTGTTATTATAATATCCATTAGTATTTATTTTTTATTTGTATTGTTATTTAAAAAAAAATTATATAGTTTTATTATTTTTTTAAATATAAGGTTTTTCCATTTGTATTATTTTATTATTTTATTTTCATTTAAAACCCATCCTCTTTTTCATTCAGTTGGGCATCATTGTCATCACTGTTTTTTGAATGTCTAGCTACTGTATGAAAAGCATTTTTAAGATCATGCTATAAATAGCCCAACTTAATAATTAATAGTTTCACTCCAACGATGAGGCTGAACATGAGAAGAAGTTTTATAAACAGTCCTTAATAAATGTGTCTGATTTGGGTCAGATGATCCTGAAACTGTTTTTTTAACCCTGTAATGCCTGACATACGACATAAAGAAATTGCGTAGTTGAACATTAGACACATTAATAATCAAAGTACTTAAAAAGTTTGAATATACATATTTCTGCAAGTATCACACTTAGTTCATCAGGCTTTTATGGCTTACGTTATGTGATATGTTAAGAATATGGATCTTATAATATTCAGAAGCTCAAGCTGAGAAAATTATACATACTGATATGCATATGGTCAAAAGGATTACAGTTTGATACAGAAATAAAGACAAGTTATTAAATTAAATGATAAAAAAGACAGTTGTATCTATGTCCCAATAATATGTCCTAGTAAGATGATATTTAAATAATCAAACATATAGTTTCTAAACATATAATGAAATACAACGTCGATTAAGAGAGAAGAAATAAATATCACAAAGCCTGATGATCATATTAAATACTCACCTTTTAACTACAAAAAAATAAATAATAAAATAATCATATAAAGTTGCTTCAGTTCAGCAAGTGTTCCTCTTAAAATATTTCTTTTGATTTAAAATCATTAAGGATGCAACAACGTAAGTGGGAAATTGGCAAATGTTTGATCCTGATTCAGATGCCTATAAAAAAGTTGCGTATCAGATATGATAAATGAGGTTAAAGGCTGATTAGTTCACTAGTTTTCAGTGCAAGGTCTTAGGATATCCTTCACGTTTTGAGCAGATGAGAAGTTTTTAAAAGTTAGTTTTGGGTTTGCTTGAATCGTAACCTTGCATGTTTAGTACCATATCATTCTGCAAACAGTGCAAACAGCTGAAGATGATGTGATGGGGTTTATGTGTCTGTTTTAGGCCACACTGACCTCAGCCCCTTTGTGAGGCTCCAACAAAGAACCATCTGCAGGGCAAGCCAAGCTGAGACGAGACACAGAAACATGGAGGACTGACTAACTGGGGGAGGGACGCCAGCTCCAGAAAGATGCAGAGAAGAACAAAGACAGATGAGAAAGTGAGGAACCGGATCGGTGGGCTTCCTCTTATTTAGAGATCTGTAAATATGAGGTCATTTTGCAGTGACGGGTAAACCAAATATGGTTTCTCGAATGAGGGCACAGAACGAAACTCAGCACACGGTCATGAAAATGGAGGGCTCCTGTAATCTTTCGCAAACATACTTCCTTAACAGGACTGGATGAAAGTAATTAGAGCTCTCGGGGGCTTATTTCTGGTTAACTATTTCACGACCGATTTCAAAGGCCTGTCTGGAAGATACACCACAGAAGAATCCACCAACTTTGAGAAGTCAAGAGAAGCAAGGCACTGTTGAAGGTCTAAACAACAGGAAGTTTGCATTTGAATGCAGTTTCAAGTATGTTGCCTACTCCAATGAGGAAAGAAACAGCTCAGAACTCTCAAGTACATGTCTAAGTCACATCTCAAGATGAAGAACTCTGTTTCATATAAACAGATTTGGATTGATATGTTCATGCTATAATCTATTCCCATTTTTCTGAATAGTGATGGTGAATGGAAATATTCTTCTAAGAATAAACTATAAAGAAAACAATGATATCAAGCAGTTGTGAAATATAATACCATTGATTTAAACAGCAATTCTATTTTAGCATTACAGTAATTTTCCTTCATTGTCACAAAAACATCATAAAAATGGTTCTAACCTTCATTTCTTTAAAGAAAAAATTTATACATATTTAATTTTATAATACATATTTAAAAAAGTTCCATTTGCTAGTATTAGTTAACAATTAAAAATGCTTAAAAACATTAAGTAATTTTAGTTATAAGTTGTGTCTATTAATGTTATTTAATATTTGTATTTACTTACGTTAACAAAGATGAATAAAAATTGTTAGTTAATGTGAGTTAATTGATTAAATAATAATTTAAATATGGTTAGCAAATTTGAAAGTGCTATCTACATTTATTTATTCATTTTGGTAAAATTATGATCCAAACATGCTTGAACTGGGTTTTATCTTTAGGCACGTATGCATGTAAATGTGTTAAAAGGTTCACCAAAGCTGCATTTATTTGGCGAAAAATACAGTAAAATCGGTTATTACAATGTTACATTGTTATTACATTGTAATAACAATATAACAACAAATAACGTTTTTCTTTTTGAGCATATATATTGTTCAAAATTTTATTTATTTCTCTAATGAAAAGCTCATTACTCTAGTCTTCAGTATAACATGATTCTTCAGAATTTGATGCTCAAATATTGCTCACTTGTTGATAACGATTAAAATGACCAAAGGCCACTTCCCACTAAGACTGAAGTATAAACTTATAATTATTTAATTTCATGAGAACAGTCCATGCCACAACTATAACAATATAGAGACATCAAGGTGTTGTAAAGTACAATACCACACAGTTTAAAGTCAAGTCACCTTTATTTATTTAGCGCTTTTAACAATACAGATTGTGTCAAAGCACTTAAAAATGTAAGTATTTTAACAACATTAAACAGTATATAATTATATTTTGAGATTAGACTAACGAAAAAATGTCCTTAATCGTCACAAAAAAACTATTTGAAAAAATGGTTCTAATAGGAACCTTAATTTTCTTTAAGCAAAAGATTTACAAATATTTAATAAATAAATATTTTATAATAAAAATGTAATAAATATTTTAATATAGTTTAATAAGGTTTTATTAACAGCTTAGCTAAATTAGTTAAAGTAACCTAACAATGAAAAATATTTCTAAAGCATTTAGTAATATTTGTAAATATTGATTCCAACATTTACTGCTGTAATTTTTTATTAACTAATAAAAACTGTAGCAATGTATTGCTTATTGTTAATGTTAGTTCTTGTACTAATATTAATTAATAAATGAAAACTTATTATACAATGTTACTACATATCTTTTTTTTTCTCCATGAAATTATTATTTAAACATGCTTGAACTGGGTTTTAGCCCACTCTTTGACATTATGCATGTAAATGTATTTTCCGAACGCAATGCATACAAGACAAATCATATAAACACACCCTGCTGAACATCTTGGAATCATATCAGAAATAGAGACTTAAACAAAGGCAGCCCATAAACTATCAAGCAAGCCAGTGCAAATATTTTGTATTTTGTAACAGATATGAGCATTAATGATGAATAGCCATGCAACATGACAAGAAGGTGCAGATGCATCACCTAGCAACAGCAGCCCTCCTTCTCACCCGTGACTGTTACCACCATCTAGTGGCACGTGGAGTGATGTGACTGATAGTGAATTTATGGCTCATTCACAGCTAAACAAATATTAAACCTCTGCCTTTAGAACATGTTAAACTGTTCAATGTGTTTGTCTCCAAACAACAGGAAGTCCCTCATACCTCTGATGAGATCATAGAAATTAATCTAAAAACAAAGCGTGCATGTGTTGAATGGTGACAGATGAACACGGTTCTATGGCTTTTGAAAATATTATATACATGGATTTGAATTTTTTTTACTGTGCACTCAGTAACTAATAAAATCCACATGGTTTATTGTGATTATGTTTACTCTTATTATGAGCAAAGCCACATTAGCATAATCACAGTGTTCTGTTCAGTCACCGTGCTGCCTAAAAATCATGTAATGTCCTATTAGATCAGATTTGAATTCAGAACTAGGTGCAGAAGCAAAAAACTCAACTCTCATTCAAAAACAAACAAAGCTCCTGATTGGTCAGGTCAACCCAAGATCTCAGGTTGCCTAACAACGCAATCAGAATCGGGGGAGGGCTTCTGGGAACTCATTTTATGGATGCAAGAAAATACTTGGAATTTTGCCAAGAAAAATAAACAAGGAAAGAGAGAGACCTAATAAAGGTGTAAAAAAAAAAATAAACCATTACAGTGCATTATCAATCACAAGATCTGATGGCAAAGAGCGCAGTCTTCAGGAACAAACCAAAAGGAAGTCTAGCTGTAGTATTTGGTAGAATAACACGTGCAGAAAACCTACGGGGAAAAGAAGAATTTTTTTTGCAAGTTTACATCTCACAATTCTGACTTTTTTGCACTTGGGAGTTTATATCATGCAACTGATCAAAAAAGTCTGAATAATGAGTCGCAACCTTCTTTATTGTTTTTATTTACTGGCAGAAATAGGCTTCCACAAGAACCAAACGCAGCCAGACGTGGATGAAAAGTGTTTGATAAGAGAGTCTGAGTGACCAAACAGGATATGTTTTTGAGGGCTGGAGAGTGTGCTGTCAAAATCAACAGGATATAGGCCGGTTTGGGTGCTGAAGATAATCAGTGCCTGGTGTGTTTGTGTGAAAGCTTTTACATACCGCTGAAAGTGCACATAATTTGAGAGCAGTAAGTCAATAAGACAATAATACATTCACTGTCAGCAAAAAAACGACAACATTTGAACATAAAAAACAAACTTAAAAAATAATTAAATATAGTCCTGTGATCAAAGCTGAATGTTCAGCATAATTATTCCAGTTTTCATGTCCAATGCTTCTTCAGAAATCATCCTAATATGCTGATGTCCTGCTGAACTATTACTGATGCTTACTTATTAGTATTGTTTAATTATCAATATATATATATATATATATATATATATATATTGCTGCTTCAGAGGAATAAAAGGTTCAAATCTGTAACTCTGTAACATTATAAAGTATTTTACTGTCACTTTTGCTCAATTTAATTAGTGAAAAAAAGTACATGTCTATTGTCTGTACACTAAAACTAACTAAATCAGTTTGCATGGATTCAGAACATACTAAGTTAAGTCCTGCATTCCAGTTTTTAAACAAAAAAAAACAAAAAGGCAGAAAGACAGAGAGGAAGGAACCTAATGCATCATGGGAAGAAAAACAGCAGAGGAAGGATGAGATAAGACGTAGCGATAGTAAGTAGCTAAGTTCTAGTAGTCACTGGTTTTCTTTGTGTCAGCTTGATTTCTGATTGGCTGATTTTTTGCAGTGTGGGCGGTCCTTTTGAGGGGGTGAGAGTGAGTCGTCGCTAGTATGAGGAAACGTGATCAAAAAGAAAGGGGGGGTCGTTGCTATGGTAGCCTGGTGGGCCGTGTGCACAAAACATTTTGCAGCAAATGGAAGGGGTTAAAAAGGGGTCGAATTTCAAAGCATCTAAACTTCCATCTTGAGTTGCGACGCATTATCTGTGCGTGTTTTCTTTGTGTTCTGTGTAACTTATTTAAAGCAGCTCTGTCATCAAAAGAGACACAAATCCTTCAAGGGTTAAGATTCCTTTATCTTATATCGAATTATTGCAATAAACAGAATGCTTACTTGAGACTGAGCACAGAAACGAATATGTATAAAATAATCTAAATTAGGGTTGCGTGGTGGCCAGTTCGTACTGTGCTTCTATACATTAAATATAAGTAATTAAAACAAGCAAATCATCATTAAAAATAATTAAAATGCTGTTTGATTCAGATTTTTTAAATGGCATTCTCTTTAAATGAAGTGGCCTACTAAAACTGGTATATTTGTGTCTTTACTATCTCATGCAGAAAATGTAATAAATCATTTGTGGCATGTGCATCATGGATATTTCCATGATTACAAAGTTTACCAACAGTTGCCTCAGACAGCACCGTTTGATTTCACACAAATATGACATGACCTCTATTGCATGCAGAAGTGGTATACATATAGTAACCGTGTTACATAGTCTGAAAAAAGTTAAACAACACATGATCACTAAATTGCTGTTTTGCCAGACTTTTATTGCTGTGACTCTGAAGCAAATCTGTGCTTAATCGAAACAAAGAAAGAATAATAAAAAAAAAAAGTTCTGAAACTGAAAAACTGATATGAGAAGGCATCGTGGGAATTCTAGTATGACTAGCATGAGTCTCTAACATGGCTACATGCTGCCCTCTACTGTTTGTTGTTAGGAAATAATTACAAAAGTCAACGTTTCTCCCTTTCATTGAGTTTGAACTGATGTTCGGAGTTATTTTTTAGCACATAGATTAATCTCGCTCAGTGATTCTGGCTCTGCCCTGATAAAAGCAGAAAGATCAAATTAACAGCAAATTAAATTTTTTGGCTGAACAGACTATCCCTTAATAAATACAACACTGGGCTAACAAACAGACATTTTTGAAATATGAATAATATACAAAACACAAGTAACACAAAGTATCACCAAGTTTTATAATTTGTAAAACAAACAAACGCCTCACAATAACATATCTAGTCAACTTGGCAAAAACTCCATAAGCAGAATTATGGAAGGTAGATAAAATGATGAGGTACATTATCATTATACAACTAATATGATATAATATTCCTGCTGTAATAATAATAATAATAATAATATTTATCAATAACAATATTCAAAATCAGTTTTAATGGTTAATAGTTAAATAGTTGATGGTTTGTAATGTTCATAATGGCATTTGTAGTGGAAACAATTAGCATTTCTGTGACCGTTTCTATATCATCTATCTATCTATCTATCTATCTATCTATCTATCAAGCAAAACATGAAGTATCTTACATTAAACATTTGATTAATTGAGAATACGGCATAGAATTATTTCATTTGGAGTCATAACTGTATTTAATAGTGCATAAGAAAACAGTAAAATGGTTGACTAATATAATAATTGTAATATTTAACTATTTCTTTTATTAACATGTGATATGAAGTAATAGGAGATTCTTAAAAAATTACGATTCAATGAAAATTTAGCAGTTATTTCTAACTTTCTTCAGGTGGTGCTGGTGGCACCCCTTCTAAAAATGTACGGAAGTGATCATCTGTGTTAAGTTCTGGGTGTTTGCTCAACAGTTGGCATTTAGGGAAAAAATAGTTAGCTACCAACCCCATATTACTAAGTAAACTGACTCCTACTTGAGCAATGGACTTTTCTTTATCATTTAGACTTGTGTAGATGGGGATGAACATCACCCACATTACACAGTAACTCAGGGTGGAGATGGTGATGTCTCTGGCCAGGTTGTACTGTCCAGGAGGCTTGAGAGCCATGAAGGTGGCCATGAATGACACCAGTGCTAGCATAACATTGAAACCAAGCATCAAGCCGAAGTTTAACATGGGCTCCACAGGACAACGCAAAAAGGTTTTCACGTAGGTCACCTCCAAACTGGCGACGTACTGGGTCAGAGAAGGAGCCTCTTGGGCGTACCAACCACACAGTCCCGCCTGGAGCCCGCAACATCCCAGAATCACAAACAAGCTTCCCCGTCCTCGTATGTGCTCCAGGTGATCCGAAGACTTTTCAGGGAATTCTGTGATGCACACAATCTGGTAAGTAAAAGATGACAGTGGATATAATTATTGAATTAAAAAATTATGACAACAGTTTATTTTAGTTAGTAGCACAGCATTTTACTAGAATATTGGCCATTTGTTAGATATATTAATGCCTTATTCTACATGACCTTTCTACATCCCTAACTACCTGACTATTACCTAACTTAATAAGCAGCAAATTAATCATTTATTGAAGAAAAAGTCGTTTCCAGGAGTCATGTACACCCAGGCTGACTTGGTAAATTATTGGGTAACTTTCATTTTTGGGTGAACGATTTCTTTAACATGCATTGATGATGATCACCTGAAGGGAAATGGTAAGAATGACTGAGAGGGCCACAGTGGGAAAAAAGGCATTCAGTGGCTCCTGCAGACGACACACGACATCTCCTGGCTGACCCAGGAACAGCACCAGGCTAATACACTCTCCCGCTAGGCTCAGTAGCATAAGGCCAGTCAGGGGTCCACCTGCAGTTTTCACCAGTGGAGTTCCTCTGTGCTTGAAGAATAGGGCTCCTACCCATACATGTGACACAAGCACCAAAATTCCTCCCAGAACGAGTCCGATTGACTCATAATTGCTCCAGTCCAGGTATGTATAGATGGGATAGACACAGCTTGTGCTTCGTAGGGTGGACCACTGGCCAGTAGGACATGACTTACACTGGATGTCATCTTTCAATCAAAAGAGGAGGCAGAAAAAGTTAGCCAGCATCATATCAAAAAGCACTCAAATGCATACATTTTGCTACAGTGCCATGGGTTTGTTGCATGAAGCAATTATGGTCACCGGGAATATTTAGGATCGTTTAGAATGACTTGAAAGCCTAGGCGGGTGTAGTTACAGACCTGTGCTATTCAGGAACGTTCCCTCCTTGCAGTCGATGCAGTCGAAACAGCAAGAGTGGAAACCTTTAACTCTGCGCACCTGTCCTATCCCACAGTCTGAGGAGCAAGTGGACATTGGCACCTGTTACAAAGACCATTTGTCAAGGGGTGCTTGCTCTTGGATGCACCAGTCACAAGTTTGGACACAGCTGTTTATTATTAGTATTTCACATATTTTAACTCATTTTAAACCATTTTAGTTCATGGAAAAATTATAGTTCTGTTATCATCTTAGTACACAATGTAGCTAAATAATAGTAATATATAAATAATAAATAGTATAAAAAATGTTTAATTCTAGGGGAGCTGGAAAATGAGCCTATTTTCGAAAAAAGTGTCAAGCCCTTTTAAGATCAGAAACTGATGGCTGGTAGTAAAACAAGGGATTCAAATTAAAATACAAGCATTTCAAATGCAAATAGTGTTCATATTCCATACCTTTTTGTTTTTTGTGTGCCACGTTATGTTGTTTTTGTTAATAGTGAGGTTCTGATAAAAGTATCCAATTATGTCAAAGCGCACAGCGGTGTTATTAAAGTTCCATTGCATAACATCGTAGCCAAAGCTTGGATTACCCTCTTTATCAAACTTGAAATTCACCCCCTCAAGATCTACAGAAACTTTTTGAAGACTCTTTAGCAGCTGTAGAAAGGATCATATATTGTTCTGTTAGCACATGCTTAATCCTCTAGGACAAAACAAGCAGATTTACAGAAATAATAGCTTGCATGTGGTTACCTGCCATGGATAAACATCGTCAGTCTTGGGATTCAGAGCGCATTTGGTGGCATTGCATCTGAGCAAGTCATGCAGGGCATGTGCCACACAGTAGACAGCAGTATACACGCTGAAAGCCGACCGCTGCACGAGTTTTATCTCTACCATGCTCACGTTGGCTTGGCTTAGGACGCTGCATCTTGTGCAAGGGTTGTCCAGAGGAGAGATTTCTGTATCTGGCTGCTGCGGGGTTAGAATCTCTTCCAGTTTGGTGAAGAGCTCACGGATGTAAGGAGTGAAGAGGTAAAGAGGTCTGGTGATGTCTGCGAATGCCAGCACTGTTCCTATTGAATTGATCCCGGGCAGGTTGTATACAACATCGTTCAGAGCCCATGCTGTGCTTGCCACCCAAACGCCTGTCATGTTTCGTTTGATTACCTAAATCACCAAATCATGAATATAAAGCAGTGAATGAAAAACATTAATTATATATTAATAGTTTCCCCTTATGTTATCATTTAAGATTTATGATCCTTAAATTTGCAATCAGCTGTGCTGCTTTTCAAGTGACCTATCGGTAAGCCCCTCCCCTTTACATATGTGACGCTCTCCAAAATGGCAATACAGGGTGACATGGAAGAGACAACTTATTTTTGTTTTCTTTGTTCACAAAACATATTCTTGTAGCTTTGTAAAATTACGCATGAACCCTTGATTGTGTTAGGATCCTTGATATTTAAGGGAGGGTCAGAAATCTCTTGGATTTCATCACAAATATGTTCATTTGTGTTTTGAAGATGAACAAAGGTTACCTTTGCCAATTGCACTTGAATTGTCACGCCCAGCTGGAGCTGCCAGCTAAAGACTGTTGATGGCACTCCAGCTCTCTAAGAACTCTGTGTTTTTGTGTCTGTTTCCACATCCGGACTCCATTTCCCAGTATGCATCTCTCCCCCACAGCTGTTGCTAGTTTGGTTCAATCATTCAATCAGTTTCACCTGTATATATACCAGTCTGTTTGTTTGTCTAGTCACGGTTCATTTACACTGTCAACCTGGTCTTTGCTTGTCATTCGTGTTCTTGTATCTTGTTTGGATTTACTCGTTGCCGACATCTGCTTCTCCACGGACCTCCCTTGCCTTCTCCTTCGGACACTGATTATCTGGTATTTGGCCTTTGCTTCAGATTACGTTTACTCTTTGTCTCTGCCTACGTGGTTTTTGTCTGCCGGTGTTTGATTTTGTCTGTTTATGACCCTGAGCCTGAATAAACCGGTTTTGCACATGAACTCGCACACCTCAAGTCCCATTCATGACATGAATGATGGTCCAAAATTCATTAAAAAATATCTTGAGATAAGTTGATTGCCTTACAATACAGCTGTCAGCTGTTAGCAACTCCGTTTGTTTGTCTGAGTGAGCGACAATAACTGGGGATGGGGCTTACTGATAGGTCAACTGTTTTTCTGTTAAAATGCAGATGTCTTTTACAGTTTTGAGTCTTCAGCATAACTTCATAACATTGCAGACTATTACTTCAAAGAAGAAAACTATTTTATCTTAGTATGTGTAGAGAATTTTTAGATCTTATTAACTGAAATATTAACTGAAGATCAGCCACAATTAAAACCAGAGCTGGTTCAAC
>JAUMHR010000060.1:4429046-4443902 GCA_032361145.1 Enteromius fasciolatus | reverse complement strand
GAGTCCAGGCCAGCCCACTCCTCATTTGCTCCTCATTCACCCCCAGAGACGCTGAGCGTCCGTGGGCGGGACATAATTACAGCGTTTATCCAATGACTGTCTAGTTTCAAAGTACTGAAAAAAACGTTCAAAGCAGCCGCATGGAAGTCAATGGACGCTGGGCTTCAACGTAGAGACGCTACGTGAATGTATGAGAGGAAAATCAAGTCAGCCGACCTGCTATATCTAACTGATTCTGAACGAACTCGTCTTTGAGATGAACGGTTTCTAACGCATTTTTAGTCAATAAAATCTTAATACAATAGTACATAATTTGACCATTAATTTTGTGACATTATAGGGGAAGCTGAGCTCATAGCCCCCCAACTTAGCCGTCATGTGTTGGAGTTCACCCCGGTGAACGAGAGGGTAATTTCCCTGCACCTTCGTGTCGGGGTTAGGTCTCTCACTGTTGTTTGTGCCTATGGGCCGAATGGCAGAGTACCCGGCCTTCTTGGGGTCTCTGGGAGGGGTGCTGTAAAGCGTTCCAACTGGGGACTCCATCATTCTACTGGGGGACTTCAACGCTCACGTGGGCAATGCTAGTGCTACCTGGAGGGGTGTGATTGGGAGGAACGGCCCCCCTGATCTGAACTCGAGTGTTGTTTTGTTGTTAGACTTCTGTGCTAGTCACAGTTTGTCCATGACAAACACCATGTTCAAGCATAAGGGTGTCCATCAGTACACGTGGCACAAGGACACTGACTTTGTGGTCGTTTCATCTGACCTCCTGCCATATGTCTTGGACACTCGGGTAAAGAGAGGAGCGGAGCTGTCAACTGATCACCACCTGGTGGTGAGTTGGATCCGTTGGCGGGGGAGGAAGCTGGTCAGACTCGGCAGGCCCAAATGTACTGTGAGGGTCTGTTGGGAACGCTTAGCAACTCCCACCTCCGGCAGAGCTTTAACTGGATCCCGAGGGAGGTGGGAGACACTGAGTCCGAGTGGACTATATTCTCTGCCTCCTTTGTTGATGCGGCTGTTCGAAGCTGTGGCCGTAAAGTTTCCGGTGCCAGTCATGGCGGCAACCCCCGAAACCCGGTGGTGGAGACCGGAAGTAAGGGATGCCGTCAAGCTAAAGGAGTCCTATCGTCCTTGGTTGGCTTGTGGGGCTCCTGAGGCAGCTGATAGGTACCGGTGGGCCAAGTGGACTGCAGCTCGGGTAGTTGCAGAGGCAAAAGCTCAGGTATGGGAGGAGTTCGTTGAGGCCCTGGAGAGGGACTTTCGGTCGGCCTTGAAGAGGTTCTAGCAAACTGTCCGGTGCCTCAGGAGGGGGAAGTAGTGCCCTGCCAACACTGTATACAGTGGAGGTGGGAACCTGCTGACTTCAACTGGGGATATTGTCGGGTGGTGGAAGGAATACTTTGAGGATCTCCTCAATCCCACTGAGGTGTCTTCCGTTGAGGAAGCAGAGGCCATGGGCCAAGGGGTGGATTCGTCCATTACTTGGGCTGAAGTCGCCAAGGAAGTTAAGAAGCTCCTTGGTGGCAAGGCACCAGGAGTGGATGAGATCCACCCTGAGTACTCATGGACATGGACTCTGGACAACGTGGGGCTGTCTTGGCTAAACGCCTTTATGGCACCACGTGGAGGTTGGGGACGGTGCCTCTGGACTGGCAGACCCTCTTTTTAAGAAGGGGGATTGGAGGGTGTGTTCCAACTATAGGGGCATCACACTCCTTAGCCTCCCCGGGAAAGTCTATGCCAGGGTACTGGAGAGGAGAATTCATCCGATAGTCGAACTTCGGATTTCTAGCAGTTTTTACCAGTCGATCTACGTTCCTACTCTCACCTATTGTCATGAGCTTTGGGTTATGACCCGAAAGAACAAGATCCTGGATACAGTAACTATAATACTATAACTAAGTGTAACTAAGTATAACTATAAGTAACTTCGCAACTACATGTCAACTAATTCTAATTAATTATGGAACTACTTGTCTTCTAACTCTCAGAGTAGACTGTTAAGGTAGGTTTAGGGTTAGTTGACATATACTTGCAAAGTTTCTCATAGACAGTTTACAAATACTTTTATGACTGCTAGTTGACATGTAGTTGCAAAATGACTTACTGTTAGTAAGTAATCGAAATAAAGTGTTACCAAATAAATTAATTACCATGCTTTATAAACGCTTTCATTGGTTTATACCTAATACATTGCTTAATATACAAAACTGCTAAAGCGTTAAAACTTTAGTTTCTATGCTTTAATATTCTCTGCACATGAAGTATTTTATATTGAGTGAAATTACGCACAGCACCTTTAAGGAAAAGTACCAGTATGATTGCAACTGCAGCAAATGCATCACCTGCAGAGATTGAGATAAGATATCAAAGTGCAAATAAGAACGCTGTGTTATTATGATTTTAGGATGAGCCAAATGCTTGTTTATGAAGGGAAGAGATTTATGAAGGTACATTTTGTTTTGACGGATTCAAATGCTAATAGTTAGCCTGTTAGAGTTTTTATATGACGATGTCTGTATTTAGGCAAGTCAGTGATTTGATCTTAAGTCAGTCATTTTATTGGCCTTATGCATTTGGGTAACTTAATAAACAAACTAGTGTGTTTTGAGTTATGAGTGTGTTAATGATGGTTTTGAGTGTTGGTTAAGCCTGCCACCCACAGTTAAACACATACGACTCATCCTCGTTTCCTGTTGTCCCCCTTTATCTGCACTTGTCCGACCTGTTGTTCTGGTTCCCATGGGCTGCGTGTAACTGTATGCACTTTGTGATTGTGTGACACACACACATGCACAGTCATGGGCACAAACATAAATAAACAATGCTTATGTAGTAAATGTACCAGAATATTATTCTGTTCAGTCACATATTTGCCAACCAAACTCTGTAATTAAAGTCTAACTAATTAAAGCTTAATAGAACGAGGAGGTGAAGAAAACAAAACATCATAAAGTACAGGGTTAAAAACAAATGAAGATGTTCCAGGTTGGCACAAAATAATTGGCTGCCTGCAACTTCTCTTTAAAATTAACCATGTTTTTTGCATATAAAGTCTTTTTGAAGATAAAGCGAGAGTGAGGACTGAAGAGTATTCCCGCTCTGTGTTATAATTATACAGCATTTCATCGGTTCTAGAAGAGCTCAGAATTGAACACCCAATTGTCACCTACAAATATAGAAACGGTGATGTGCATTCTAACCCTGCAACAAGAATAGGCCCTGCTTACCAACACACGCTCAAACGCGCACATATACATATAATCCTCTCTGAGCTTCCCGTTTGGCACGCACACTTGAATGGATTCAGCACTGTTCATGTAATTTAGTTTTCAGATGTAATGAAGCATACATTATGAGCTGTTGTAATGTAATTCAACTGCTCCTTACTGTAAAATAGTAAATCATTAGGCTCCTCCACTGCCATTAGAGACCTCCAGCAACCTCCATTATAGTTACAGATTACAGTCTGTGAATCCTCTCAGCTATTGTTCCGGAATTGAGATTGCTGCAGTTCTTTAAATTTAGATTTTGTGATTTTCTGTAGAAGGTTATTATGAAACAATATCCTTTTATGGGTTTGTTTATGTAGCAAAAGTAGGGATCGTTCACTTTGAAACTAAAAGTTTAGGTGTCTTTTTTCTTAATTAGATCCAATTTTGAGATTCAAACTGTTGTAGTTTGTCAGTCATATAATTGTCGGTATGGGGACCTTTCTCTATGAGAGGAAAAAAACATGTACAGAGAATTCCAAATTAAACCGTACCCCACCATAATGAGTAATTGATGGCCTAAGACACGAAACAAGAGAAAACAAACAGTATATATATTATTTGTTTTTACTTCTTACACCACCATGTCCAAATGAGCTGAGGGCTGATAAACTTCAAATTTTAGTTTCAAGTTTTTAATTTGTTTTGTGTTTTTGGTAAAGGGCCATCTTTCTATAACTAAAACAGTAGAACATGGCATTATAACAACGACAAAGTCATGAGTTTGATCCTCAGGGAATGCAGAAAAACCATAACAACACTTTTTTCATTATTAAAGTGCCCTTATTATGGATTTTTGAAATGAGCTTTCATGCAATGTGTAACTGTTTCATGGTGAAATTAATATAAACAATAGCATATTGCTGCCCACTTGTTAGTGTTTTCTCGTTGGTCTTAATGAAAATGCTAATTCAATCTTTGCCACTAGGTCCCGCTTTTGGAGCGTTAAAAATAGCGGTTTCTCCCTGGTAATGCTTTATCAGACATTACAGACATGAGAAATGAAAATGTCGCAGCAGATTAACATAAGGCAAAGGAGGGGTTTGGAAAAATGAATCGTTAAAAACCAGTTTAGGAGTTGTTCAGCAAATAAGGTAAATAAATGCAAAAGTGTTTTTTGACCTTGCATGCATATCAACCTGTTGTTGAGGACTCTCGAAACAAAAAAATATAAAACTGTCATTAACGTTTATAATAGGGGCATGTTAAGAAGTTGATTATTAGCATACCTCTTATTAACATATTGGCTGTTTATTAGAAGAACATATTCTTCATGACCATATTCTACATCCCTAATCCCAGTACCTAAACATGACAACTACCTACTAACTATTCATAAGCAGCAAATTAGGAGTTTATGAATCTTTATTTAATGGTTTGTTAATGGCAAGAATTGGACCTTAATATAAGATGTATATGTTTATATATGTAATATTTTTGGCTGCTTGTTACCTTCTTGTTAGAAAGACTGCATTTTTGTGTCAAACGGCTCTGTTCTCAACTCTCTAAATGTCTGGTTTACATGTTTGGATTTTGGTAGGTGCATATATGCACACACATTTACATTGGATTAGTTCTTGCCTTTTGGAACTGAACCCATGACCCTGGCGTAGCTAGCACCATGCTTTACTGTTTGAGCTACAGGAGAGCCCAGCCTCAGGAAACGGCTTGACTTCTTCCATCACTGTTAGTCTGTGGCATGTTTTCACTAATAATAATAATAATAGCTCACCTCTCCTTAAAAATAAACTAAATATGTGGTGGTTTATTTAATATCTGTAGCACAACCAGTGCTGTTAAAAAGTTTAACTTTGTTGCAATAAAAGCAGAATCTGAAAAAAAAAAACCGTTTGTTTACAATCATTCAAGTTAGTTTCCAAAACCTAGTAAAGCCTTTAGAGGCATATTAATGGTTAAAACAAGAAGCACAAATGACCTCTGCAGGCTAGTGTTCAACATAATTGTATAGACCTCCACAGGTAGTTTTTCTTGGAAACTTGTTGCACCCCTGTCATTTAAAGCTCAGGTAAACTGGATCAGCCTATGGGTAAACAGGGGTGAAAACATTCTAGGTTAATTGACAACTGTACGAACCCCTGTGATGTAGCCACAGGCTGAAGGCGAAGGGAGCGTGTGTGTGCATGTATATGTGCAATTATCAGGCTTATGTAAGAGCATAAGTGGCCCACGAGCGGTCAGGCATGCAAGCCTTTCTCTGTCCTTTTCTAGATCAGTGGTCCATGCGAGACATTAATGCATAGCATTCAATTAGAGAGTGTTGAGGATATTTCCAGTCTAGGAGATACTCGCACTTAAAAACAAAATGTGACGTGGCATTAATAACAAAAAAGTCACAGAGTTTAAAGTTATAATGCATTGCATACTAGTTAGAAAAGTGATTTGTAACTCTGCTGCTACTACATCTGTTTATATTTTCCTCCCTCTATTCGTCTCTCATTTTATCCCCTCTTTCTTAATAAATGAGATGATCGAATAATCCGACCTGTTGAGACTTATTCTCACCCCCTGTGACTCACATATCCATTTTTCCAGATTCTCACCTGCAGTCTGAAAATGGGGTGCTTTGGAGCTTTTTTCAGTTGCGTTTTCGCTGCAGGCTTTTTAAGCTTTGTTGCGCAGGTCTGGATTTGATTTCACCGTTGTTCTGTTCATTCAGGTCTGGCTGATATTACCTGACTGGTTGTGAGTCACAAGACCCTCTATGCTTCATATGTTCTCAGAAGCCTTCAATAGAAAGAAGGGATTTTAATTATACTCCAGGTGAGCAGTTAGTCATCTGTCGGATGTGTAGGCGCATCCTGTATGACAGAAAGGAGAATGATATTCTCATTTTAAAGGAAGAAATAATTGTTGGATAAGAGTGGGTGTGATTTTATGCTACCGTCTGACTTTACGAGACTATGAATCTCTTGTCATTGAGATCACGCTATTAGAAACAGAACATTCATTAAATGTGTGATTTCATTATAGGGCTAATTTCAGTGCAAATATAGCCTGGGGTTGAAATTATAATGAAGGAGGAATGCTGCAAGAACAATGTATAGTTGGTACACTTAAAGGATTAGAAAATTGCCTTCATTTATTTGTCATTACATGCCAACATGTCATCCCAAAATTTGATTATTTTCTTCTGTGGAACATAAAAGACGATCTTGAGAAATGTCTCAACGGTTTTGTTGTCCATACAATGGACAGGCAATGCGATGGTGTTTGGCTCGTAACTGTCTTTTATTATTTTAGACTGTGAAAGGAAAAAGTAGGGCTGGGAACCACATGAAAACTGCTAAATGATGACTCTGTTTTTTGGAGGGTGGGCTATCTCTTTAAATACAGGTCATTTGTTGGATTAAACTCCTCTGTGGGATGACTTTAATACCTCCATTGTGTTTCCAAGATGTTCTTCTATTACGAAAAAGACTACAGTAATCTTATCTAAAGCCTTCTCTAAGTCTTTTCTAAAGTTTCAGATGAGGCCCTCACATTTCTTATCAGATTTTTCAAGATTTCAGATTTCATGTTCAATTCATTGTTCCTTGGAATTTCTGTGTAATTCTTTGTGAAATTTACTAGCAATTTCTGCGTGACCGTGCATTTACACCAACTGTGCATCACTAATCATCTCAGTTCTCTGTTTTATTTGTCATAAGTAATTTTAGAAGAAATATCCCGGAGGATTTACTTCAGAGGACTCCATTAAGTATCCTGAGCGATGAAAGAAACATTTTCCACTAGACTGCTATTAAAAGATCTAACTGTAGTCAGACAAAGGACACATATTTCACTTTATTTCACTCTGTACTCTATAATTAAGAGCAGAACGGCAGAAGCAGACATGTCTTCCCATGTTTTTAATTATTTTTAGCAATGTGGTGCCAAGGGCAGCTGAGAGCAATCAGGGAAAGTACAGAAAGCTGATAATGACAGTAAAAACGCTTCCAAATAGCGTTTAAATGGACCTGATGCTTCTCTCAATGGTAATGTAGCAGTAAATACTGTCATTTGATTGGAGGAGATGATAACCATTGGTGATTTGCCTGCAGTCAAATGGCTGCTGGTCTTTTTTTTTGTATGTACTTTACTGGATGTAAAATTATGAATGGGTTGATTTCATATGGGGATGATATCATCAAACATTTCAAACAAGCTAGCTGGGCACGCTTCTCTAACAATAGCCCATCTCCTCCAATATGCCTCCCTTCACTTTGTAGTGCCTGATGACTCAATCAAGTCTTTTGACTCTCAAGGCGGTTTACGTCACAATGGCCATCTTACAGGAAATTCCACATTACTTGAGTGCTGATCACAATAGCACTCAATGTCACTTCACAGATTGATGGTACAAGTTTAAAAGAGCTGTCGGTAAACTAAGATATGCCAGCAGCTGCATCGGACTACCAGAGCAGACGTGTGTTCAAGCTGGATGGTATACACTGTGCAAAATTAGAAAGAAATCAGTTTTTGGTCAATCTTAACGTTTATATTTAAATGGCTATCAGTGGGTGGGACTTTTTTATGTTATTTACACCAAAAAATGCTTAGCGGAACAATTACACATTTATTGTCACAACTGATTGTATGTAAGTTATCTGATACCTTTAAATGTGACTCTGAACCACAAAACCAGTCACAATAATAATTTTTTTAAATCAAGATTTGTACATAATCTGAAATCTAAAAACTGAGAAAATAGCCTTTAAAGTTGTCCTTAGCAATACCTATTACTAATCAGAAATTAAGTTTTGATACATTTATGGTAGACAATTTACAAAATATCTTCATGAAAGATGATCTTTACTTACTATTCTAATGATTTTTGGCATTAAAGAAAAATCTATAATGTATTTATACTATGTATTTTTGGCTATTGCTACAAATATACCTGTGCTACTAAAGACTGCTTTTGTGCTCCAGGGTCACAAATGTGTTTTGTTTCTGTTATGCGTTTTTGAGTCATGTGTTGCATAATTTAATCTTTTCATTGCAGGGATAAATATTAACAGACCAACCAATTTTCAGTTGAATTTCCAGCCAAACAACTATTTTATAATATTGATTGTCCCCGTAATGTAAAATTACGAGCTCCCATTCATTCCTCTGTGTGAGTGTGTGTGTGTGTGTGTGTTTAGGTCATAGCAGAGGTTTGCGTGTGAAGGAGTGAGCCGACTGTCAGTCTGAAACTAAAATAAGCAGTAGGATGTTACAGGTGCGTCCCTCTACTTTCAAAACACCTGTACCTGAGTCAGTCAGAGTTAATCACACCTCTGCCGAAGTCACGCCCACCGCTCCGAGCAACCTCAAGACAGAGACAAGAGTCAGACTTCAAACGCACACACATGCATAGGAAAGACACACATACCCAGTGAAGAGGAAAACGAGTTATGTTTGTAAGAGACAGGAAATGTAATCCTTCAAATATGTAGTCCTGAAGAGAGTTAATGAGAAAAATCGCGATAAGGTCATTTAAGGTTCAGCGCTGATCTAATTCACATCCTGTTTGTGTTTGTCAGCTTCATGTGTGTCGTTATTTTTGCATGCATTTGTGATTAAACCAATTTTTTAACTTTCAGATTAAGCTGTTTGCCTGAATCACTGAGCTCAACGCAACTAATAGGAAATACTACATCTTGCAGTCAATGAATAAACAGTTTTTGTCTTTGAAACGCTCAAAGAGCCTGATTCATTGCATGCCAAGAAAGCCGGTCATCTATAAAATCTATAAATGGTCCAGACTGCTACCCAATTAGCTCTGTATGTCAACTGTTGACTCACTTGTGACTTTATTTCTTCTAGTTTTAACAACAGTGTCGATACTTCACTCAAACATAACTTAAAACTCCATCAATCTCATGAGTCGAAACCAAACCAAACCTCTGATCAATAAAACATTGCTAGTTAGAAACACAGATTTAGTTTTGATGCTAAAGAGAGTTGATTTATTTCTAGCCGCATATGTTTGAAATTACGGCCCTTGGGATTTGGCCACCTTCTCTCTGTGTTGCCCTTTGATAGTCAGTGTGGAAAGCTTACAGGAAACCACTTGTCCTTAGATGCAGAGATTAGCAATCGTATACCTCCTTTTTATACGTCACTTCTCACACATCTGTGACTCATGTGGATTCCATTGGATTTAGTGTGCAACCATTGGCGTCCCCTAATCCAGACCCGAAAGTGATGGGATAATAGAGGGGGGCTCTCAGTCTGAGCCTTTCCCTGCAGACATTACAATGTGTCATGTTGATGAACGCTTCCTCTGAGAAAATGGCAATGATATGGATTCGAAGATTAAAGGGACAGTTTACCAAAAACAAATTTTGTCATCGTTAACTCATGCCATTCTTCTGTGGAACGCTATAAGAAGACAATTTAGCATAAAAAACTGACCCAAGAAACTCACTATATGTGAAGAAGGCTAAAAAGCCACAAGAATTCAGAAAATACAAAGATGCAGGTGAAAAAAAATAAATACGAGATCAGCTCGTAACGGCAAACATTTCCTCACATGACCTACTTCAGTGGCTAAATTAAACATTCAAAAAATGCAACATACAATTAAAGTCATGACATGATAGTGAGTGAATTATGACCCTTTTCATTTTTTGGGGTGACTCACTTTAACTGAACGGCACAGATAAAGATGCATAATTGGCAGATTATCTGATTTCTTTGGAAATTCAAATCTTGGCGTTTTAGAGTCTTGAGGCATTGAGAAAAAAATTGTATGCATATGTATGGCTTATATTAGTGGCTCAAATGAAAAAATCTGGCTCTGTTCCAGTTAAACAAACACACATTAAATAAATAAATATAATGTTTTATTTTCCCCTAGTCTTGATTTACTTTTCCTCAATACATACAGTACCTGATTTGCTAATTAATAGATAGTAGGGTAGTTGTAGAACAAGGTAGAATAAGGTCATGTAGAATAAGGCATTGTGCTTTACTAATACTTTTGATATTCTAAAATTCTAGCAATATTCATGATAATAATCAAATGGTTAAGAAACCCTAAAATAAAGCATTAACATATTTTACTTTATTTTATTGTGATGCACCATGTCTTTATCTTTTTTAGTTTTTTAAATAGCACTTTTAACTATACAGATTGTGTCCAAGTACATTATAGTAATATCTGTACAATCAAATTGATGATAATCGCCAAATTAAGTTTCCCCAAATTAAGTGTCTAAATCTTTCAATTTAAAAGTTGAATACATTTGTCTGATTGCTTATACAAGTAATGCCATACTCTCATCAACCTGATTTTAGACTGTTATACAGTTTAATACATAGTGGATTTTTGTTTGCTAACCCTAAGTACGACTAACAGTAATGCATGTCCCAGCAAACCCCACTAATTACAGCCGCAAGAGTGTATGTTTCAGGATAGTGGTCCAATTTGCTGCTTGACTCCAGTGGAATGTGACTGCTGCCTCAATGTGTCTGTCAGTATGTGTAGATTAACACACCCCTTAATGGGTTCGCTTGTTGCCTTATGTCAGATTTCCGGTAAGCGTTTTGGATTTCGGGAAGTGGGTCTTCGATGTTTCTCAACAGCTTCCCGTTTAACACTAAATTAGAGCATCAGTCTAAACACTGAGTCATTGCGTGGAGTAGCATGCAAGGTCTAGCACCCTCCCCGTCATGTTTATCTTCAAATGAGCCTTTTCTTGTCATTGTTTATTTTGTGTTCCAGAGTGGCAAAGGCTGGAAATGATAACATAAGCAGTACCCAAGTGGCTCATTCAAAGCGAGCGAGCAAGACGTGTTATACTGATGCACCACACCTTTGTGTGTCCGTTTGTAAAAGTGCTCGTAATGCTGTGTACTTCCATGTGTTTGTGTCTGGATTATGTGGGCTCGCCAGGCCTCTTGTCTCTTAGCTTGCTGTCAAAACAAACAGCCGTGGACAAAAGCACCGGCAGTCGGCCTTCTCCTCCCAGGCCCGGTCGTGGCTTTCACACTCCACCTTGAAAATCTCAGAACCGACTCATCCTTTATCTCTGCATCAGGCCCATTAGGGAGCTCCTCCTTGTCACATTGTAAATCTGGATTGTACTGTACTGCTAAAAAATATGAATGAGCCACACCAGAATGGTTACACCTCAGTGACAAATGCAGAAGATATGGCTAAACTATACATTGGTTTATTCTTTGATTTGTGGGCATGTAAGAATGACAGAGCAGGACATAAATGCTTCATCAATGCTCAATCCAAGACGTGATTTGATTGGGCAGATTATTGTTTATTACAATATCTTTGTTTTCATCCATTCATCACAATTTTGCCTTTTTGCTTAAAAGTGGTTAAAGAGTTGGCAGTCTGGGTATAATTTAAAAAGGAAACAGCTGGTCCTTCACAGGGATCTTGATTGACAGGCGATGTGACCAGTCATAACGCAGAATCTGCAGACAATACAATACAGACGGGAGTAGATTAACTTTGGTGGATTTGAACTTGAAAAATTCTGTGTATTGGCATCTTTCTGCAGTTAAAACAAGAAACCTTCTGGTGTTCATTCATGTTTGTTTCATGAATAGATGATTGGATTATGTAGACACTACAGCGATCTGTCACAACACATTAAAGAGTCAAAAGGTATTTATTGATACATACATTTATTGATATTCTTTTAGTAATGTTTATAAGACATTCTTAAAAAAACATTCTGGAACATCCTTACATACATTTTCATAACGTTGAGAGAAATCATTCTTAGAATATTAATACTAAATTTGAAGTAGACTTTAAATAATGTTTTAATAATTCTTTGAATGTTTTTTTTTTATAACCTAAATTATTACCTGGGTATTAATGTGTATTTGCATTGTTCTGTGTAGATACCACCCTCTTGGATGCCACGACTGATAGATTACGTACAATGTCTGCACACTTTTGGTCAAATGACTCTTTGTTCTTTAACTAAAGTAGGAAAACAAGGTCTAACATTAAAAATAATAATTATTTCAAACACATAAAAGTATTGCTATAGCATATGTATCATGTCTGCAATGGGAGTACATGCAGCAGACTTCTGCTACTCAGCAGAAAAGTTGCACTTTTAACACGCTCTCAAACATGCAACACACACACACCATGTGCAAAACTCTGCTGTACGCACACACACAGAGCACATCCCTGTGGAAGAATGCCAAGAGGTTTTTAGGAATGTGACCTCTTTACCCTCGAAGCATGCCTGGAGATGTCCACACGGACAGTAGGGAGACGGAATGGGTGATAGTAACTGGCACGGTAACAGGAAACGATCAATAGTAGTTCTTCAATATACTGTTACCTTCATGAGCAGTAACTCAGATTTTAGTTTTAGGTTGCAGGAAGGGTATGTCTTGTTCGTCTCTCATCAGATCCTTGCAGTCGTACATTTTTTTCTTGCTGTCATAAATCCTGACTTTCCAGTTTGACTATTTCTTTTTGTTCTTTTTTTCAATCTGTCGCTTTCTTTCTTTCTATCTATCTATCTCCCTTTTGGCAACATTAAAACATGTCATGACCTTGATTTTGACATATGGCCTGGAAAAGAAAGGCTTAATCCATTTAAATAGTAGTGGATAATAGCAACAACACACAAACACACACATTTGCAATCACAAATGATGATACAAGCAGCCACTTAAGTGCATAAACCTACAACAAACACATACAGCACCGAAGACACATGCAAACACACCCACCCAAACACACACACACACACACGTTTAGAGGTTCACTCACTTTACAGAATAAGAGCTTGCAACACACAAAGCTAATTATTAACTGCTCCAAAAATATTACAGGAAGAAAACTCATTGAAGCACAGACTCTGTTACATTAAGTGTTTTTATGCTAATAAACTTGGTGATAAATTAGCCAGGAATCAGAGCATGTTAATTCACAAATTTGCCAGCCAGATGTACAATAGTGAATGTCTTGGCTGTATGTGTTGTCCTGGTAGTTCTACGGAGACAGTACTGGCTGAATTATGTAAAGCAACCATGATACTTGGTGTATTGCAAATGATAACTATCTGGCAAAAACCATTTTTGCAACAACAGCCAAGGTTCAATCAAACCTCACCCACAGCGATAGGGGAAAGGACACTGACATATCCGACAGAGCTGGTTCTGCAAGTGCACAAGGACAAGCCTCTAGAATTGCCCTTAGCTTCTAAAGCTTGAGATTTAAGCACCTCCTTGCTGTGCTGTTGAAAACACATTTATTACAGAAGTGCAATGCATGCTTTCTTTTTTATTTATTTTTTGCTATTTTGTTTTAAAGAAGGCACAGCTAGTTAAAATTATGAATGTCGGGATGTCTTTCATTATTATTTAGGAATATGCATTTTAGTACTTTTGTCTTTAAAGGTAATTTTTTGCTCTACCCCAACATAATTTTTTTTATCGTTAATCCCTTAATTGGCAACTCGTAAAATACGTACGATCATAAAACAAAAATATTGACTTTATTCAAAGATTCACCGCAGTTAGTTCAGTTTGTAGTGCATTGCGTTATATGATGAAATGTAATCATGCGATCGTGAATTTGATCCCAGAGAGCACAGATGCTATGAGTCATGATTTTGCACTCTTTCTGTAAGGGCTAGGTTTAGGACTACGGTTAGGTGCAACCATTAGTATGAGTTACACATATGTACGAATTACCATGAGATTGGTGTAAAAAGTCACATTGTATTTTAAGTAAACACACATTTTGACTGGTAATGGCAGTCATGCGTAATCTTTATAACGACAGACGCAACACAACACTGTTATTATGCCCACTAGAGGGCGCATAACTTTAAAGCGTAAATATAGATCATAATAATGTGCTTGCATAAACGACTTTTTGATGATTTTGCCTCAGTAAATTCTTAATTACTGCTTATTAATAGTAAGTAAGTTAGATTTTAATTTTAGGTATTGGGATAGGGATGTAGAATATGGCAATGCGGAATACGTGCTTTAACAATTTTACAAAACAGTCAATATGCTAATGATTTGCATGCTAATAAGCAACTACTTAATAATGACAAATCTCTAAACTAAAGTGCTACCAAAAAGTCATAATTGTGAGCTTACATCTCACAATTTTTTATTTATTTCTTACAATTGCGATTTCATGTCAAAAAACCTCAAAGAATTTCTATCACTTGAGAAAAAAACAGTGATAACTTTTTTATTATTCATTTAGTGCTGAAAACAAACTTCTATTATCACCAACTTAATTAAAAATATGCTGAATACTGTTTTGCATGACCCTAATTTCGATCCATAGCTGGCTTCAGAGTTTGTCGCTCAATTTTAACTTATTAAAGTTTGAGAACTACTTAAATTGCAAGAAAATTAGATTTGATCCATTGGTTCAGGATTATCTCATGTGATTTCCAATTGTTATTTGATTTAAAGCTGCGGGTGATGATTTATGATATTGATATGCCATAAAGCATATCTTTTTGATTGAATAAAAGATGCACAATGGTTTAGCTAAGCAACACTCGCACTCTTTTTGCTACTGTTGAGAGACTAACAACCCCCCCAACTCAGATTCCCAGTGAAATGCTCTCTG
>JAUMHR010000060.1:4391583-4402816 GCA_032361145.1 Enteromius fasciolatus | reverse complement strand
TTAATGGAGCTCTTGGTTGCATTTCTATCTAGCGTTGACTTTCTCTTGGACGTTTTTTTTCTAAAAATCCCTTTGATTAAATGAAAATAGACACAAATGGGACAAAATTTCTTTTCAATTGTGAAATTTACTATAGTTTACTAAGTAGTTGATGTACAGTACCAAATTATATAATAAATGTGAATCAGTTTACATTGCATTTTTGAGTTTCAGAGGGTATCGCAACTTGCAAGGCTTTTCCTCAATCTCAATTTGCTTTCCATTCAGGCTTTAGATGGAAATATGTCATTTGTTTTTTTTCCCATTGGTTTGCATTGTGAGCTCAGTGTAAGATCTGTTTTGAAAGTCTAGATAAGACGTGTGAAAATACTGATGTCCTTTTCTCATTAAGAAAGAGAATTTGAGAAGCAGGATGCGTCTCATTGCTGCTTTTGAGAAACACTTGCGATGTTTCTGAGATTTATGCTTTTGTCTTCTCATGGCTGTGTTTCAGGTACAGGCCAGCAGCTGCCAGTTTGGCGGGAGGAGCATTTCCTGGCCTGAATGCGAACCGACTGCAGCTGGAGCATGTCCACTGCAGGCTTGACTGCCCAGGAGATCTGTTTACCCGCGCAAAGCCTATTCCTGCGGGACAGCCATTGGCATAGCATGGCCGGAGCTAAGCCCTCTTGGAAATACCATGATCTACAAAAGTGAGTGCACAGAACACTAAAAGCACAAGTGTTTTTTTCTCATGTTGAACACGGATTAGTTTTACAACTCCCTGGACATGCTTTGCATGACTGAGCAGAAAAACAGGAAATGGCTTGTGATGTTAATAACCCTCGGATTTTGTCTGATTAGGTCTCCTGTTCTTAATCTACAGCTTATATTTCACCATTGATTCTTCTATGGATTATAACATTCAGTCCCGGCAACAGGTGCTGCCATCATTTGCAGGAGTGGAAAGTAAGTTAAATTACAACATACATTTTATCATTACAAGTTCCCTTAAATGTACTCACCCTCATTTCATTACAAACCCGTTTGGTGTGATTTAAAGCATCTTTCTTTAAATGTATTGACAATTCAGGGTGGCCGTAGACAAAAGCACCAAAAATAGACTTTACAACAAGCGATATTCATTTCAAGAGCAGTGACAGATTTTTAACTACACATTAAATTTCAGTCTATTTCTCACATAAATAAAAGTTGTTGTATGTCTTCAGAAGACTAATTTTGTTAAAATATACATTTAAAATTTTTAAATTCTCCTTTTTGGAGAAAGAGGTTATTATAGACAGTTTGTTTACAGAAAGAACTGCAAAATAATCTGCAAAAAAAAAGCATATGGGTTTGCAATTACTTGAACGAGTACAAAACAGTGTTTACCAGTTCCATAAACTCATGTACCAAATACGGTTAGCGTGATTTCACCAAGTGCAAGATGTTCCTGAATCAACATCCTTGTTGATCCTGGAACAACATTCTAATCAACCAATCAGAATTGAGGAATAACTTTTATTAACTGGAAATATCTGTTTTAGGCTTATAAGCATAGTTAGGTGCTTCTACACCCTTGTTAATCAGCTATCATTTCCCACTGATTTTAGGCATGAATTTTAAGGGTAAGGATTGAGATAAGTTTATATTTTTGGACAGTAATGTCGATCCAGGATCATGTCAAATGTGTATGTGGTGTTGTGGCTCAAAAAGTAGAGCATAAACTAGCAACACCAGGTTCATAGGTGGTATTTCAGGAAAGGCTCAAACCAATAAAATCTGATGTTTGGGTAAAAGCAACTGCCAGATCTAATGTAAATAGTGATATTACTACTTAAGAAAGTCATAAGCTTAAGGTGAAGTGCAATTTCTGTTCCGCTTGCATTCACCTCTTTTACGTTGATGACAATTAGGTTATGTTTAATAATTTTCATACAAGAACAATTAATTCATTTAGATCTTAAAAACTGATATATACTCATTCTCTGCTACCTTCCTATTCAAACAGAACAGCGGAATCCTCTTCAGTCACCAAACAGCCCAGTAGGCCAACCCTTGCCCCCCAAAAAACCCAGACCTTCCCAGCTCACCTTACACACGGACCCTTTCACATCCAGCCCTGGTGAAGACGACCAAGTGGTTCCCTGCTTTCAACGTCTAACGGTATCTGACCGTGTTAGTCCTCCCCAGACGCCCAGCCGAGTCACCAAACCCCTTCCCCCGATTCCCGGTTCGGCAGAGCTTTCCCCGGATCAGGCTATGGACAGTGAGGTTGAGTTCTTTAATGGAGATGACAATCGCTGCCTAGTTTCTGAATCGTCCTCAAAGCACTCTTCGTTCCGCTATGGAATGCCTAGTCGGAGGAGTTTCAGGGGGTGTGGACAGATAAACTATGCGTACTTTGAAGGTCCAGGCTCCTTGCAGAAGCCACAGACGCAGTCGCAAAGGCTGAGGCAGGAGCGGGAAACCCAGCAGAGGGAACAGGAGCTCCGCGATCACCACCACCAACAACAGCTGCAGCAGCAGCAGCAGCAGCAGCAAAACTGTCTCCGTCAGCAGGAACGTACGCAAAGAAAGCTGCGGCGCTCTCATTCTGGCCCCGCCGGTTGCTTCAACAAACCCACTTCCTTCCGGCTGTCCAGTCACCACCGGAATACACAAGGCCTGGATAAACCAGAAGTTCCTCCCAGAGTTCCTATTCCCCCACGACCAATCAAGACTGGAGACTACCGCCGCTGGTCAGCTGAAGTCTCATCGGGAGCCAACAGCGACGACGACCCACCCCCGAAAGTACCTCCTAGAGAACCTTTATCCGGCGGTAGTTCCCGCACCCCGAGCCCAAAGAGCCTTCCAGTGTACCTCAATGGGATCATGCCCCCAACGCAAAGCTTTGCCCCGGACCCTAAATATGTCAGTCGTGGCCTACAGCGACAGAATAGTGAAGGTTCCCCGTGCATTCTGCCCGTCATGGAGAACGGCAGGAAAGCAAGCACCACGCACTACTTCCTTTTGCCACAACGTCCGTCGTATCTGGACAAACATGAGAAGTATTTAACGGACAGCACGACGAGTCGAGGCACGGATGCCTCGGATTCGAGTTCGGACTGGGACTGTCAAAGCAAAAGGAAAACGACGCACCAGATAGACTTGGTATGAATAAACCGGGGCACGTTCCAGGCCCAAGACTTTTTCCGCTGCTCTGTCGCAGCTTTGCTCTAGTGCTCCGAGCGAGTTACATATGAATTGCAGTTACTGGGATTTCTCTTGTTTTGGAAACAGTTCTAACAGTTCTCTTAGAGCGAGCTGGGAAATTTTGTTGATGTTGTTGTTTTTTTAAAGTTCATTTCTATGTGAAATGTAAGTGTTGAAATGATGGTGCAGTTGTTTGGTATTAGCTGGTCTGGTACCTCCATACTTCAGTGTTGTACATTTTCGTAGTCTCATTTTATATCGCATTGAAGATTATTTTTATGTCTCGGGACATGTAGTTGAGCATGTTCGTCTGATCATAGGGACATAGGGTCAGTAAATGCTTCTTTACGTTTGTGTTGTCTACCATATATGAAGTATAAAATCGGCCCGGCTTTTTCATGGCCGGCATTTTAAGTGAAGGGTATTCCATCTTATTGCATTGCACACCGCATGCAAGCACGCAATCTGACACATGCACACTTTTCCGCAGCTCTTCTGTTGGACTAATGCTCTCCGCTTTTGTCAGGACACTCTTTTGTGTGCTTTTGTTCATGTGGCCTGTCTGTACAATTTGTAGTCTTGATTGTGTGTTACAAATGAACAGGCTAAGTATTGCTTTTCTGTTCTAAGTTGTGTGTGTAAGTGATTTGAGAGCTGAATGTGTTACATTTGCCCAGTTTTGGCACTGCTTTTAAGCTTTCATAAGCTGCTTAAAACGGCAGCTGAAATGTTGCCCTCTGAATGAACGGAGTATTTCCGACCCCTGGCTTCTCGCTGAGGTGTAGTGTGTTCTTTTGTTGCACAAAAAGCAATACTTGTAAAACCTGTGAATGAGTTTCTCTCCTCTTATAAAGCGTTGCCTCCACGTGAAGCTGTGAGCCATTGTCTGCGATAGGATTTTCTCAAGTACTACCTCCCATTATACAGTAGTTCTACTTCTTAAATACCCAACAAAGACTCTCTCAAAACAATCTCTTTGACCTACACAGGTCTGTACGAGGAAACGGTTGCCCCAGATCTATATTTCTTCATGTTTTGCCCATTTGAAACTGTCAGTCATTAACACTTCCTCAATGAAAATACATCTTGAACGATTTTTAAGAGCTACGTGGAGTTAAAGTCCATGTGTGGCGCGTTTGGCTGAGCTCACACATACTGATCTTCCTGTTACTGTACGTGCATTCCTGTTAGACGTGATTACAGTGGGTGTGGGCACCAGAGACTTTGGCTGCTGGCAGCTGGTGAATGAGATGTTTTATTATTCTATATTGTTTCCAGAACCATCGTGATAACTCAGTAAATGTAGCAAGTGCCATGCAATTTAAAAAACGAAGAAGGGGAAAGTAAGACTTTAAAGACGTGCTGTTTGGAAGCTATGAGGTCAAGTACAGCTTTCCACCTCACAGGATTAAAAATGTAGTTTGATGTCACGGTTTTTACACTTTATTTTACCAGGTCGTGTATCAGGAAATGTTTACATTATACCTTGTTATTTTCCTTTAGCGGTCTTACTTAAAAAAATGAAATGAAGGCAAATTCAGAAGAAATGGACATCTCTGCTGTGTTGTGTTGTCTATGTGTGTGTGTATGTATATAAATATATATATATATATATATATATATATATATAAAGCAAAGTGCACTGAGAAAACAGTATGTTGTGATGTGTAAAAGTATTTAACATCGTCCTCTTACCCAAACTGAATAGTTTTTAGTCTATTGTATCCTATAAAGTAATAAAAATAAATACTTATTTATGAATCAAGTTTGTCTTTATCTGATATTCTGTTGTATTTCGTTCTCTGAAGTATGTCGTATCTTTGAGAAACGCTGAGATATAGCTGTTTTGCCTGTTTTATCACATCCACGCCCCTGTGCTCTGCCTCATTACTATTGGCCTGGCTCCAGACAGGAGGAAGGTGAACTGTACTTTTGCACTTAAAAACTGATCTTAGATCAGTTCTGTGGTTGCCTTCACAGAGATGATGGGTTGGTTTGAAGGGCACCATCTAGCAAACCTGGGAATTACTCACATAGACCGGTATTTTCTGCCTTGGTGATCGGGGAAAATGCTGTTTCTCTGGTCTTCTCTTTTTCTTTTTTTAAAAGCCTTGGATGAAAAGATAAGCAGCTGAAATGAGCAAACAGTACATCCAATATGTCCAAAACTTTATTTTATGTATAGAAACTGAAACGAATCACCGTCTGGTCTTTTGTTTGCGCTTTGGATTAAATGAGTGAACAATATGTTCCCTGTCCCTAACCATTCAATTTAAATAATACATTTTAAAAACTAAAATTAACCACGACTATGACCACAGCCTGTTATTGATCATCTTCTGACTTATGGAAATTGACATTTACTTCTGAAATGTACTGTTTCATGTTACTGTGATGAACCTTAACTTTTTTACTTGACAAATTTGGCTCAGATTACAGGAAATTAAGTCATCCTGTTCACCTGTAGTTGCATTTATTATTTCTATTTTATATAACAGGCATTATTTTTATTAGTTTCCTATCATAATATATAGCTCAAATTTTTAGTTTCACTAAAGTGATACGTTTTTCAATTTTAATAAACTAGTTTCAGTTAGTTGCAAAGACCATACACTAATTTTTAATCCCTAAAAGTGTTCATCTAATATTTATATTTTATTTAAGGGTATTTTAAACTAATATTTAATATCAGGTCATAGTGTACAGAGATGCTGTCCAAGATTTTGTGGATTATATATCTACTAATATTGAATTCTCTTTTTTTTTAACTCAATCTCATGAAATTTATTTAATATGTTCTAAAAATAATAGTAATGACTCAGAAAAGTCATTTAAAATATATTTCAGGTTGATTCACCTCACCTGTAAAATGGAAATGACTCTTTGCAAACCAGTAATTCAACTCTTAAAAAAAAAAAAAAAAAAAAAGATAAACTTCCTGATTAATCACAACCTGATCAGAAGAAGGCAATAGAAAGGATCTATGGTTAAACCACATACATTAAGGTAAAAAAAAAAGCAAACAACTAGTTTAGATGGCCCTGAATTAGATCTAGTATCTGTCAACCCAACGAAAACTTTCACGCACTCAAACATGGCTACTTGGCTAAATGAGGACAAACTTCTATTGTTTTATAGAAAGCTAATTATAATAACTGCAGACTAACCCAAACTCACACCCTATCCTTCCCCTCAAAGATTTTACATTCTTTTTATTTTTTACCATGTTTACAGCATTTTAATAGCCTACCGGAAAGCAAAATATAAAATATAAATTCATGACTGATTAGGCTACCACACAAAAAATGTTAGGTTTAAATTTATTGTAAGAATGACTAACTTCCAAGTTGGCTGATGTTAGTTGATTTAATAGTGCTTTTGTATACTCAGAAAATGTACTGCACTATGGTTAGACTATTATTTGATATGTCCATAAACTGACAAGCATCACTTGTGATCATACAGGTGTGGCATATTTGCAAACAGTTTAATCACGTGTAAATAAACTAGGGAGTCTTATCATAACAAACTATATTCATTTTGACAAAGTTTATAAGAACAGATGAATCAATCTGTGCATTGCAGTGTGTCGGTGCTAAAAATATTTATACTTTTTCTTCATAATGAAAGTAGTAAGGCAGTACCTTTATAAAGGGCTTAAATGTGGTATATTAGATATATATTTCTTATTTCGTAATCCAACTAAGACTAAAGAGTCTGAGATGAACTAACCTAATATTTACAAGTAAAAGCATCAGCCAAACCAGGGATGGTTTATAATTAAGTCTGTAGTGCCTCCTAGTGACCATATACTGACATTGCATCTTTTTTTTTTGATGAACATCGTGTTCAGTGTAGCCAATAAATAGCAATACACAGCAATACAGCAATACTTTATTTTTCATTAAAAAAATCATACATACTGTATATTCAGAACAGTTGTTTTCACTATAAATATGATTTTACAAAAATATATTAAATGTGCTCTCAAGCGTAAAGCAAAACCCTGCTATGATAACCCATAGATAATATACTGAGTACATTGTCAACAATTGTACTAGTTGGTTAATGTGGTAGCATTGTAAATAGATAGGAAATAATAATTGCAAATGTAATTATTAATAAAGAATCTTTTTGCATTTGTCCTCTTCTCTTTTATTTCCGATTATTGTTGCTGATATTGTTCCTATACAGTAAGTCGATAAAAGCGTTTACTAAATAGCCTATGTAAATGTAAAATAAATATGAGCAGTTTGCATTTATGTAGCGTTGAGCAGGTAGCCCCGCCCCCACCGTCAGCTAATTGGACAGAAGTGCTAATGTATTCTCCTTATCAAACATGGACGTAGAGAGAGTGAAGGTATACATTTTTAAAAGAAGATTTTACATAAACCACAAACCATAAAAGCATGCCCTCTAGGTGAAGCATAATATAAATCATAAAAAATACAAGGTGTGTGCAACAGAGTGCGCAAGCAGAGGGATTTGTTCTGATTGGCCACGTTTTGTGACTGTCGGTGACAGGCATCACGCCTGGTATCAGGTGAGAGCTTGTGTAATGCACTGGACCATATTTTAACAACACCCACAAATTTAATTACAAATATGTTAATTATTGATTCATGCATGTGCTGGAATGGTTTGTAGAGAGGTGCTTTTGGGTTCCTTTATACATTGTTCTTCTGTAGTAAGTGTGCATATGGGCACACTAAATTGGCTTCCAGAGTGCAGAATGTTTAAAAATATTTAAAATAATATCTGTAATTTCTGTTCATCCATCACTTCACTTCAGTTGCTTCTTTATCTGTAGCAGAGAGGGTGGAAATGTGATTTTAAAAAAAGAATCAAATTAACAACCACCAATACATGATATTTCCTATATCCCAGTGTATTTATTAAATGAAATGCTCAATTGCTCATCCTACCGTACAGATGTATTTTCATGGTATGAGCTGAAAGACCCAGATTCTGAATCTTCTGTGACTGAAAAATGTTGATGCCCGTAACCTCTGTCTATTGATCCTGGATAATATAGTTCAAATTTTCAGTTATCATGTTCTCACGTCTTTTCTGATGTTTGAGCTTTTTCTTGTACTGCTGCTGGTGTATTCTAAAGCGTGCACAAAGCAACAAATTCATTGCATACCTCTTGATGTAAAATCAAAGAAGCCATCGTCAAAAAGCGATAACCTCCTTTTGCTTGATGTTCTGCTGAAATTAGATCATGGTGTTATTTGTTTGTTGTTATTTTGGTCTTTGAATAAGTCACAGAAAGAGACAGACAGACACAGACCTCTTGCCTCTGTAGAGCACCACAATCATCCCAGCCAAGACAATGACAAGTAGAGCGAAAGCTGCTAAACAGCCGAAGAGAACAGCGTAGAAACCGGACCCTCTGCTGTAAAGCTCACACTGATCTCCATAGTACTTCTCAAAGGCAGAACTGTTACATCTAGACAGTTATCAAAATTAATAGGAAAGGTTGGGTTGAAAAAAAATTATTTCTTTATTTCTGAAGACATACACTTGTGGATATTTCCTTAATGCTCATCAAATTCAAATACAATTATATATATATATATATATATATACATATATATACATTTGTAGGTAAATATCCTTTGAGACTTACATGCATTTTGGTCCATTTATTGCATTTAGGCATTCACCTTGTTGATTACAGTATGTGGGATTGTTTTTGCATGGTCCCACACATACCCATTCTTCATTTTCAAACTCTACTGTTAAGTTTGCAAAATTCACTGAGCATTGCACAAATGGTTGTAGATCTGAAATATCTATATACAGCAAAGATAAAAATGAGAAATTCAAATAAAAGATCTCTATAAAAAGGTACAGCTGCCCAATGGACTCGTTTCATTGTGTCAGGGGTTATTTATTTGTGTTGTGCTACATTTGTTGTGTTGCAGCTTGTTTCCTTGTGTTGTGGAGAGTTTGTACAAAAGACATCAGCAGCCATAATACAGAAACAGCAGAACAGTAATCCATGTGTCTAGCTTTATGTTTTATTAAATATGGTAAATCTGTTTCCAAAATAAAAAAGTTTACAAAAAGTTTCAACTTACTTGATATTTTAACTGGCTCCATGGAAATTCTGGTAACTTCGATGGAAACGTTACCTAGAGCCATCTTGAGATTTTCAAATGAATCTGAGTCATTAAAGATTTTTTCCAGAGTAGGTCCCAAATCGTTATTTAGAAACATTATTTGCAAGTTGTTGTTGGGATAGTTATATACTGCAATAATTTCAGCAATGACACTGCCTTGTCTAAACGGGAAAAATAATTGCCACATATGAATATGTCTCTTGCTTATCAAATCGGCTGTATGTTTGAAATTCACCTTACATTAGTCTGCGTATGTCCACATCCTTGAAGTTTTTTGTATCTGCTTTTTTACAAAGGATTGAAAGCTGTAAAAAAGAATAATAAACATTTTTTTATGAATAAAAATATTTTTCAGTAATATATTTTGCAAATATGCTAATAATACACGTATACATTTGTATCATTTGGACTCAGACCTTTTGTGATTTTTTTTTTATTAAAAAAAAAAATGTTTCTGAAAAAATTACCTCATGTTTTAAAATAGAAATTAGTTTTTTTGATTCTGGAGATATCACATTTTCATATTCGGCAAGATATTCCATCATAATTCTGAGAGAGATGCTTGCATTTCTTGTGGGAGTACTTTCAGCTGCAATTAAATAATAAAATTAAAAAGGTGAGCTGCAAGATTTCAAGTGAGCAGCAAATTAGGACAACATTTGAACTGTCTTTTGTAACTAAAAATTAAATGGATGTCTGTGACTTGTGAGAGCATTTTAGCTCTATAGCATGGACAAATGTTTTAGTTAAAACGTGACAACCTACAATACAACATACTTATGTCACGCTTGTGTCATGGGTATGAATTTAATATTGATTCAATATCCACTGCACAGTGAACAAATTGTAATAATGAAAGAATATAATAATGATAATTTAGGATTAATATGATGAATACTCACACAAAGTAGCTGTGGAAGAGTCTTTTGTAAAACTGCAAGAATCTCCAAATGTGAAAGGATTGCAATTACACTGGCATTTCCCAGTTGTTACATTAAAGATACACGGGGACCCATTACACTGACAATTCTCCAGACAGTTTTGAGTTGTTGAAACTGAGTTGAGAGTTGTTGCAGATGAATAAGGTTCTGTTGATACTGCTGAAGTTTTCTGTGTACTAGTTTGAGCAGAACGGCTTGACTGGGATGATGTTGAAGTGCTAAATGTTTGGGCTGTAACAGCTGGGGTTATTGTTTGGTATGAGCTAGGATTAGTGGGTGAGACTGGTGAGTCTGAAGAAATTGTTCCTGTGGTTTCCAATTGTGGAAATGTTGAATTAATTGATGGTGTTGAATGTCCCTCTGCCATAGTAGATAGAGAAAAAGTTGTACCTTTTGTGTACAATGTTGCTGCCAGTGTTGAACCACTTTCGGTGGTAGTTGACTGGAATGAGGTAATGGATTCTGTGTTCTTGGTAGAGGTAAACTGAGTAATTTGTGTTTGTCGACTTGTTTTTTCATCACTAGATGAAGACATTGCTGTTATAGATGAAATGAGTGTTGAGGTACTTTGTACTTCAGTTGTAGCCGATTGTGATGCAGCACCTGTTGTGGAAAAAGTAGCTTCTTGCGTTAAACCACTCTTAAGTGTAGATGATTCTAATCTGGTCGTGCTTTTAGGTGTTACAGCTGTTCTAAAAGTTGATTGTGCAGTCGTTGTAGATTCTTGCTCTGAAGTAGATAGAATCTGAGTGGTTTGTGTTTGCTGGCTTGTTTGTTCTATACTAAATGAAGACCTTTCAGTAATAGATGAAGTGAAGTCTGAGGTACTTTGTCTTTCAGTAGTAGGCGATTGTGATGCAGGAGATGATGGCGTACCTGTTGTGAACAATGTAGCTTTTTGTGTTGAACCACTTTCAAATGTAGATGTTTCTAATGCGGTCGTGCTTATAGGTATTCCAGCTGTTGTAAAAGTTGATTGTGCTGTTTTTG
>JAUMHR010000060.1:4318217-4351395 GCA_032361145.1 Enteromius fasciolatus | reverse complement strand
AAAAAATATGATGAGCGACAGCAGAGTTAGCACAAACCTGCCAAACTCAATTAGTCTTTAATGGGTCCCAGCCCCGCGCCTGACAACTCACCTGGTGCTCTTTTTGTCTGGAGGAGCATCGGTTAAACCATTTGTGAGAGTGGCACTGGACACTTCAGCAGATCTGTGGATTACCTGAGCTTTTCAGACTAATCAAACAACTTCAGTCAGGGGGTTTAAGAGCGTTGTTATGGGATAATAGTGATAAACTGTAGGCGAGACGGATGTGAGCGATGCGCAGACTCGGTTTTACTGTACACAGGAACTCAGTGATATTTAGAAGAGGCGCGAAGAATATTCTGAAATAGCATTTTGTATATATAGTCTTGGCGCCCTAGACGCGCACAGGCAGGGCATTTTCTCTCTTGCTTCACATTTATATGAAAATAAAGCAGATATTTCAGACCTAAAGCCGCACTGAAAGAGAAGCATAGGGAGACATTTTAAACAAATCCATCTGGAATAGAATATGCTACAGGGACGCACACAGAGAGAGAGAGGAAGATTAAGTGAAAGTAAGGGGAAGTTATTTAGCTATTAATATTTTTTCTCCTCAGGCGTTGAGAGTGACTCCATCTGCACTTTCTTGCAGCTATTTTGGCTGGGCTGAAATTGTGGGAGACCCAAATGTTGGGCAGAGATAACATAACCATCAGAGTGTGGACCATCACTGCATTAAACACGGATTAACCTCTTCTCTTCCGTCACCCAGTCTCAACACAACTCGAGAGGGATTTTCTTTAGTGTATAGAGTCCAGGGTTTAATCCATAAATCAGCACTACAGTAACAACAACAACTATACAGTTACAGATATATTGGAAATATCTTATATATTTTGTTGTTTTTATTATTATTTATTTTCTCATTTTTCCTCCGTATGCTCCGGTATTAACCATTTTTGTTGACAGGGATAATAAGTTGAACAGAAATAAGCTCATAATAATATTCCACTGAAGCTAGTAATGATAAAAGCTTCCGTCCATTTCGCTATTGCACTGCTAGGTGCTTAAAATCCAGATAAAGGCAGTTCTAATTCCTGGAGCCAATCAAATTTACCGAGCCAGATGCAATTGACCATGATTTGCATTTAAGCATTCCATTGCCCAAACAACTTACTTTAATTAATTAATTTATTTATTTATTTATTTATTCAGATTTTTTTTTCTTTATTTCTTTCTTTGCACACTTGCTTACTATCATAAGCAAGTAAAATAATATGATTACAGCTATATAGCCTATTTTTAATTTGTAAGCTCTGATAGATTGATAGTAGGCCTAGCTGTTAAAAGCCCTATGGCACGACTGCAAATGTAATGCTAGGTGATACAATATTCGTGATCCAGCCTATATTAGCAATAACCGGGGAAAAATGCAAACAATTTGGCTGGTGTTTTAATGCGGCTTTCATTGACTCCGCTGTGATGCTTAATTGGTCTCCATACGGGGATTATAGACTAGTTTACTATGTCGTTTTTAGAGCGCGGATGACCTGTGAACTCCAGACAGGGCCTGAATTTGTCAAGATGTGACTTTTGATGCGTTTCAGAGATGTTTAAAAATAACCAAAACGGGAAAGGATGATGTGAATGAGGGCTCAGGCAGTTAAGGGAAATTGAGAAGCTTATGATCTTTGATCCGTGGATGTCTTTTGCTTATCAAAAACACTTGAGACGACTGCAGTACAAAGCGACTTCATATTACCGCTTGACTGTTCATTAAATGCGGTTTGCCATCTGGGACGGTGTAAATCTCCGCGCAGATGTTATGGAGAATATCATTCTCTTATATCGGAGAGAATTCTTGTAATAGCGCGGTTTTCACTCCCCAGCTGTTAACCGAGCGCGCAAAAGACTTTTACGCACATAAACGCTGTTTTATCATCTGCTCCGGCTAATAACCAGAGAGGATTTCATTTTTCAACTTTTAAAGGGCTTTGGAACCCAAATGTAATACATGAATCACACACAATGTATCTGCGCGGATGTGTGCTCGGTTCTTTGTGCGTAATTCCCTCTCCATGCGGGCAATGGATATTGCATTTGGTGCGTTCGTATCTGGTTAATGTTTGTAATGGGGACTTAAATACACAATTGATTCTGACATGTAAATTGTCATTTCCGTTTTAGCCATTTGATTTGTGAGGGCGGGTCACACTTGACACACACAAGCTGTGATACAGGCCTCATTAAACTGTGTGTGTGTGTTGGGGAGGGGGTTTGAAAATGCATTCAAAACACAGCGCGCAAAATCTGTGCTTTTATTTGCTACCATATTTTATTTTGCTGCATCTGATTTGTTGTCGATAACACAAATATTACAGACGGATTGTGCTTGTGTTTCAGAATCAGCGCGTGCTGTGTAAAAATGTTTTTTTAGGTGATAGAAACCGACGTGTTTATGCTAAATATTTTGTAAGAAGACATGCCTGCTGGATTATAATTTATTAACCGTATGAGCACATCGATGAAAGGCAGGTTGTTTTTAGGATTCAAACATTTAACATGAAACGGCGCAGTATTATTTTGCGTTGTACTTTACGCATTTGTCTTCAATCTTTACGCACTCTTTTTTCAGCGCGGGCGTGTGGATTTAACTAATAGAGCGTTTCAGTCGCGTTGGTCGGTGTTTTAGAGATCCGTTCAAGTGGCTTTTAAGGAACAATAGAGGATCCCGGGATGCGGTAAATGGCAGTAACCGGTAACCCCCCTCATACTCGGGCAGGTCATTGCGCTTCAGTGAGCACAGCTTAAAGAGCTGAGAAACACCTCTGAGAAAGTCATCTCAGCAACAAGTGATGTTTATACAATTCTGCATCCGAAACTCAAATCGCCCTGATCGATGAACATTAAGATAATTATTAGTATTGAGTAGCCTGATCGTTATAAGCTACATTTAAATGAAGCAGGAGCAACACATACACAAATATGAAATGTTAACCAAACGAAAATAAATATGATTTTATTTGCAACTACTACAATTTATTATTGTTTTTTATTCGTTCATTTCATATACATAACATACTGCAGTGATTTTTACTTGACCTTTTTTTTTTTACTTTCAAGAGACCGAAACGAACGCGTTGAACTTGTCAAATCTAATTAAACGCTTCCTTCACAGACACAGACGATTATGTATTTGTTTTCTCACTATATATATAAGATTTAATATTATATATTCAAATCGAATACTTTTAGCCTACGCAGACCTATTTGGACATATCCATTATATTTGTTTAATAATAATATTAATAATATTCTACATTAAATAATATTATTAATAAACACAGTCGAAAGGCGGAGCAGACAGCTTTTTTTGCGCATTGTATTTTATGGTTGAGATTTTTTGTTTTTTTTGTTTGGAGTCGTTCCGGACCCCACAGGCGAAACGGCGAGATGCAGCTTGGACTGTGGCGATTCGTTCTAATTGGGGATGAAATTCATTAGAGAAGACATCCATTTAAGACCTTTAAGTTTTCCACACATTTTAAAGGTATGAGAATGGATTAATGGCTTATAGCCAATACTGAAATTTATTGCCTCTTTGAAATTTGTGCTGCCTGTCTAACGGGTGTCACAGGAAGCACTTAGAAAAATGAACAAATAAATACCAATTCTAAAAGCGTAGTATCTTTAAAATGAACGGCTAAAGCAGGTGATGGCTTATGCAAGCTTTTTTACAGGCTAATGCAAATTTGAAATGATCTCTATCCAAAGGTCCTAGGTTGATTTGTAATGATGTCTGCTCTTTGTGTATTGTGAACATATTTACCCTCAGTTTGCATTCTCACACTTTGTGTGCGTTTGAATGTGTGTTTTTCTCTTTTGGAATAAGATATGAAGTGATGCTCGGATCATCTTCTCACTTTTGAATGGAGGAGAAATCAATTGTCTCCTTTCCCTTTATGGGGGGAGCATTTTGTTCTTTTAATTGAATGCTGCCTTTTTTCTTGCGTTGGGCCTAAGACTCCTCTGAAGTCTAGCAGCCTTCTTTCTCCATTGTCAGAGAAACTGCTCCTAAAAAGAGAAAAAAGGAAAGAAAAGAGCTGAAGAAAAAAAGAACTCTGTTATTTTCTGTCTCGAGATTCAGTGCGCAGGCTATTCAGGCCAGTTGATGAACTCCTTCAAAAAGTTTATTAAGGGTATGAAAACAATGTAGACTAAAGCCTTTGGGCTCGCGGGCAGACAGTTTATAAACTAGCGGCCATTGTGCCTCGAAGGCAGATGCATGAATACTTTTGAATGGGGGCTTCAAACTGACACGATGGGGCTGGACAGCAGTCTGTTTAGTGAAGAGGGCTTGTGGAAGAGACGGGCTCAGTGTGTTGTCTGCATTAATGTACATCTGTAGGGACTGGGGGTGAATCCCCACTCCAGCACACTACGTTCAGAGCCAGCAAAGCTGATTCTGTCCCTTTGAGAATTCACCTTTAAGTTAACTTAGGAGAGATGTTTCCTATCATAGATGTAAATTTGCATGAAGAAACATAATTCAAATCTGTTTTTATGGATTAGAATGCATGCATTTCCACTATGTTTGTTATGCATTTGTTCGCATGTGAGATTTCTTAGTATTTACTATGACAAAACTTTGTGACCATGCTCCTTAGAAAAATTAGCAAATTCTGTAATATTAATTATAAGTGATTCTAATGTTTTGTAATTATGGTGCATGAACATCTGTGAATGAGCATGACGCTACAAAGAAAGTTACTTTAACTGTGCAATTTTTTTTATGTGTATGTTGCATAGTATTTTAGTTTGTGCTATGTCAGTGTGTGCACCAAGGCAAAACTTCCTTGCTGTACATTGATGGCAAATAACGTTTTAGTTGCTTTAAAAATATTGGATATTTGCAAGCTATGTTCCCAACTTTTCTTCCTCTTTCTTCTCAATCAAACAGTAAAGTTAAAGTGTGTGATTGGTGCCCATAAAGTACTTGTAATCATCCTAAAGAGATATGCATCAGGCTGCAGCGAGCACAAACAGCCCTCGCTCGGCTCCGCTCTGGCAGGTGTCAACATTAGCAACACAATTGGCTCTCGGAGCTTCACCGCAGTGAGGCGGCTAACTTTAACTGTATGAGATGCCATGAAAAGAGGACCATGAAGAGGTTGTGGAGGGGAGGAGGGAGATTATGCTTTGAGGCAGCTATTAGTGGGGATGAAGCTTCTCTAAACAAACAGCGGAGAGAAAGAAACCCAAGAAAAGATCAATAATGTGTTAGTTTTCTAGGCTAAGCCATGATGGATCTCAAGTACCCATTTTTTCTTTCGTATTATTATTTTTTCATTCTTCTTAGAGATGTTTTTCTTGATATTATAGGTATTGGCAATCCAATTTGGACACAAATCATAAGTGTTTGGGTTTTTTTTCCCTTTGAATGCACTCTGCGTGTTGCATTTGTATTTATGACACATGTAGGGTGAATAAATTGTTTGCTTTTTCACGGTTTGAGCTCAGAAGCCTTCTTAGTTAGCTTTGTTTCCTTAAATTACACACAAAGAAGTCAGTTGCTGACATCTGCAGTTTTTTTTAATTGTTTGCACTTGTCCTGACAATCGATGTGGGTAGTAAAGAAAGAATTTTATTGCACACTTGTTTTTCCTCACTGGGCACATGAAAATAAATGCTTTAAACTCTTACAGTAAGAGAGCTGAAGACAGAATCTCAGATCACTGACTCGTTAAAGGAACAGTTCACCCAAAAATGAAAATTGCACCATAAACTACTCACCCCCAAGCCATCCTAGGTGTATATTACTTTATTCTTTCAGACAAACACAGTGAGGTTTTTTCCAAGCTTGGTAATGCTGGTGGATAGCGGCCATTATTTTGAAGCTCTGTAAATCAGATATATCCAGAAGTACTGCAACTAACCTATTCGAGGGGTTATTACATGTCCTCTGAAGCAGATCGATGGGTTTTTGTAACAAACATATTTCTAGTTTTAAAATTATAACGTAATGACTGACTGACTGACTGAGTTCCGGCTTCTTGGCTGACTTGTGACTCGACATATGATGTAAGTTTATATATTTTTCTTTTCTTTTGTGTGTTCATGCAACTCTAATGCCTTTTTCTGCAGCACAGGACAAACTTTGAGATTGGACAAATTCTGTAATCACAGGTGGTAATCGGTCTCGGTCGGTGTCAAGACAATGTCGGCAAGTCTTTCCTTTCATTTGACAGTGGTTTTACTCAAAGGCAGGAGGAGATATTGGTAAAGGAATGAGTTGACATCAGGGTTGCATTCTCATGTAAGTGCTTGTGTTGACAAGAAAAACACGGTTTCCAAAAGTCATTTATCTATCTTTCTATCTACGCTCATCTGGTGGATCTTGACCGTGCCATTGGAAAGGACAAGAGCGCTCAGCGCTCTATAGTAGTTCCCATGGGGCTTTGACTCAATGTTTCTTCTAGAGCGAAGGCAATTTTGCTTTAATTGGTTGTTTTAGACTCCTTTCTTGTCACACACTCAGGATAGCTCTCCGAAAACAAATAGAAAGGAAAAGTGTGTCTTGTTTTCTCCAGGGTTTTATGTGAAGCACATCGTTCAAAGTGAAGATTTTGATTGAACTGTCAAAAAAAAAAAGAAGCTTCCTGCTGGATATTATACCCAGAGCTTTAAATATTCATTCCAAGTGAAAATAGCTGAACCCATTTAGTCTTTTAGTTTTTGCATCTTCAAGATTAATGTTTCATTTTGTGCTTAGGTTAACGTTTAAAAAGCTTATTTGCGTAGACCTTATAATTTTACTAATTGCATCAATTTCAATGTGCAATTCTTTAAATTTCAGTGAACCAATGAAAATGCGGTCAATTTTACTCATACTGTAGAATTGGGATTTTAAATAACTTGTAAATATGAGGTGGCATGCATATTCATCAGATACAAATAGTAATGTAATCTGGAATTTTATGAATTAACTTCATACATTTTTTTGTAAATTGCCTTCTAAACATCTTTTTACCCATCCTCCATCTGTCAACATCGTATCATTTTTTTCAACTCTTATAAACAAAGCAGCATATTTAGGAATTGGCTTGTTTGGCTTTGTTTTGATTGGATCTGGTGTCTCCTAAGATCTGTGTGGTCTATTATATTTGTGGTCTATTTATATTTAACCACTGCTTAGGAAAACATTTGGCACGTTGTGATTTCTTGACTGATAAATCAGAAGGAATTCACTTGAAATGCATGCCACGTTCAGTGACAGACATAACATTGGGGGGGTGATCTTTCTTCACAACCCATGTTAGAAGAAAACACAGTATCATAATAGAGCTAAATGTCTAAAAAATGTCTAAATTCTCCCCCTTGCGTTTTTCCTGCCTGCCATAGATGTCAAAGTTTTTGACATGCAGCTGGCACGGACACTGCCGGATTATTGTCATCCCCCGTTACAAGGCGTGTTAGAAAGTACAGCAAGCATTCTCACTAATTTTATTACAATGGAGAAAATGCCCCACATAATGTGCAACACTAATTAAGTTTGGAGCCGTGTGCCCAGTCAGAGAGCTGATGAATTAGAGCCATTCACACCATGCTCGACTGCTTTAAAATCACCATTAGCCCATGCCACTTACGGCCATAACATCGCCCATTTTATGCTTTTGACCTGCTTTGCAAATGGATTCTTCATTATTTTCGTGCATGCAACATGTGGCCGCTCATTTTTAGGGCTGTACCAAAAGACAATAAACACGTTCACTGAGTGTTGCAAATCAGAAATGTGTTTCGTCTTTCCAGCAAGTTAAAAAATACGCAGGCGTTGACCGGTGAGCTTAGAGAGACTGCGAGCGGTGGAAAGCGAGCAGTCACAGTAACTTCAAAGGGAAAAAAGCCAAGCCTTCCATTTTTAACTAATGGGTTTATTTAAGGCGTCCCCTGTCGGACCCTCCCTAGGGGAATGTACAATCTCATTTTGAAATACCCTTACGGTCCAAAGATACAATATAGAGTGCTGATCTCTGACTTTACCATCAGCTGCTGTGACTGAGAGCTGATGTAAACTCAGAAAACAGGAAATATTGAAGACCTCCTTATGTCTCCTTAAGAATGTCTTGAATGTCAGTCTTTGTTTTTGACAAATGAGATTTCTTCAGTATCTCAGTAGATGTCCTAGACAGAAATGGGACAAAAAAAAAAAAGTTGTCAAACATCTCCCTTTTTGTAAAATTTCAAAAGAAATGGGAAGAGGTTTAGGGTTCTTCAGTGGCACTGATAAATCAAAACTTCTTTACATTGAAAAAAGGTTCTTTAGAATTTTTAGATCTAAATTGGTCGTTTAATAACTGTTGACAATTGTTATTCTATGACACTTTTAAAAACACCCATTTTGGAATCTTAATTTTTAGATAAAGCGAGGTCAATCTTGCTATTTTTATATCTTCTAGTACTCTTACTAGTAAGCTTACCCTACATAGCATCTTTTTATAAAAACAAGCCAACAGTTGGTTTAGAAATTAGCATTTTTTTAGAATACTGCCCAAAAATACTGCCCCCCCCCCCTTCCAGAATGAGCTCACACTGAGTTTTGTCTGTACTATAACCACTTTATGATGAAAGAATTATATGCCTTGACTCCAGAGTCGTCCTTCAGGCACATATCTCAATCCTTGAGCGCATTCTGTCTCCTACCTAAACTCCATCCTTTTACATTCTGGATAAAATAAACAGGCGCTTCTCAGAGCTCTGAGTTAGTATTTGATTTCCTGCATTTTCCTTTCAAGCCTCCTGAAGGGGCTTCTGCACTATTGGCACGGACCCCTTGGGTTCCCTTTTTGCTTTGTGGTCCTTCTTAATTTCATTACTTCAGTTGTGACCTTAATTAGCAGGGAACCAACCCCAGGAAACGAAATCCCATTTTGGCAAAAAAGGAAGGTTGTAGAAAACTAAGCCCCACTCCCTCGAAACAGAGGTAGGGTGACCCTCAAGAAAACGGCTCAGGGAGGCATCTTCCATTTCTCATTTCTCTCGCTCCCTATGGTGACAGGAATTCAGCTCTTTTCAAAATATCTCTACTTGGACGTATAGAATGATAAATGGCTTTTTTCTTTCGAGGACTGATCAAAATGGAAATGCGATTTCAATATCGACCTCTAAAATTAGGTGACATTATTCAAAATTTTTGAAGGGGGTCAACAGCTAGTAGTTGTTTTTTTGCACAGATACCATTTAAACTGAACTGAGCTGGAGGTTGACACTTCATCCTATGCTTTGACAGAATTTGTATTATTAAAAGCACTATATAAATAAAGGTGACAAGACTTTAGCTATGACTTTAAAAGTCACTTTTTTACAGTGTAGAAATTTTTACATTTTTGAACAACAACAACAACAAGTCAGGCAAATTTAAAAACAAAATGAATGTTCTGTGCTATTTCTAAGTCACTAAACAAATACAATCAAAAGTGGATTCAAATTTATTTTTGGACAATTGTCATTTTCTGATAATACGAACTGTAAAGAAAAAACTACATGTAAAAATGTTGCAGCTTCTCCATTGGTTTCCATCAGACTTTTGAACACCGCTGTATATTTGTATCAATATTTATGTATAAAATCCTGCCATTCAAGTCCTTCACGCTCTCATATTTCGGCACGCCTGTCCCCTGGCGCTGGGGCATAGGGAGTCAATATGTCAGCATTTATCGATACCCCACTGAGCTACGCGGGGTTGTCAGGGCCCTATTCAGGCTCTAATGGCCCCCTGAGGTGCAGCGTCTATGCAGACTGAAAGCGCAAGGAGGCCCGGGGCCCAGCCTGTTGTTGGACGTTAGGCGTGTGTTCCTATGGCCGCCCTGTGTCTTCACGCACATGACAAGAGCTATAAAAGACCAACGCCTTCACTGCTTCTTCTGCCCCTCTCTTAAACCGCTTTTTTCAACCTTTTCTCGAAAGAAAAAAGATCTAATTGTTTGTTGTGGGAGCCAAAGATTATAGACCCTCCCCTCCTTTTGCTCTTTTTTCCTTTCGTCTGTTTTCTTTGGGCTCGTCTTTCTCTCCGCCGCTCTCGTCATTTCTAAAGGATGTGATTTTTATCCCGAATGTTGTGAAAAGGGAAGCAAAAGAGGAACGATCCTGGGGGACCGCTTTTGACAGTGGCAATGAGACACAAGTGAGCGTTCAGCTAAAGGAAATTGTTGACTTTCATTAGTTACTTTTAGCTCTTAATTGTGACTGCATAAAAAAAAATTGCTGAGCTATGTGTGCGGCTTTGGAGTATTTCAATAACTCAGTCATTCAGTATAGTATGTTTAATGTTTGAGTAGTCAAATATTTGAAGCAAGCGTGCAGGTGTTTATGTGTTGAGTGAAGCTGACCCACGTTGTCTCACTTCAGTCAGGCTAATGCATTTACATGCATTTAAAATGCCATGGTCTCTAATTTCTCATTTATTTTGTTGAGGCTAAATGAGCTGCCTTCCACTTTCAGTTTATAGCATGTACACAGCTAGCATTGATTTTATTAATATTTTAAGGAAAGCTTTAGGTGAAACGTATGATGCTACTGAGCAACCTTCCTCCAGATACTTGTTTTATTGTCAACGTGCAATATTGCATCATAGTTATGTATATATAAGCATATGTAATTGGTAATCCTTGCCTTTTCATGGACTTTTTTGTTTGTTTGTTTGAACATTTCGTCAGATTGGCTTAACCCTGTGGGGGCAGGACCGGAAAAGTATGTTCAGCTCCATCTTCAACAATGCAAATTTTTCTGTCATTTTTTTGATCTTGCTGTAACCCCCCCCTCAGTTCTCCACCTCCCTCTCCCACCGTAGGCACAGCGGTATCAAAGGTTCAATCCCTAAACAGACCTGAGGAAACACGCTGAGTTTTATATTCAGGCCGTGAGCCAAAGAGATAGCAAAGAGAGGCAGATGGATGTCAGAGATATCAAATCAGATCACACTGCGAGAACTCGGCTCATTACAGGGCTGTTCGGCATTATGATTCCCCTCTCCTCCTCCAAGAGTGACAAAAAAGTATAATTGCTCTAGTGACTCTCACAAAGGCGTGTACAAAATAAACATGTAAACAAAAATTAAGCAGGGACGTTGTTATTTTTGTCCTGTGGGAATGTGGGGGGTTTAGGAAGATGCCGAAGGGAAAAAAAAGAGGGAAAGATGTGTTGTCAGTTACACTCAACTGGTGTCATTTGCAGCTCCGAGGCTGGTCCTATTGAATGCCTGTAAAATAGCAAGCGTAAGACTTGATTGTAATTATGCTGGAACTAATATGCTTTTCAAAATGAGCCATTATGAGCTAATGCCGCACTGCAAAAAGCCCTGTCTGTTTTTGTCACTCTGTCTTGGGTAGTTTGCAAGGTACAGCTGATATTGAGGACATTGGTTACGGTATAAAAAAAAGGCTGCATTGAATTTTGCCGTAAAGTGTTGAGCTAATACTGATTCAAAGGCAATCTTAGCAGATGAGGTTGGAGACGCCTCTACCTCCTTCTCACTGTGTCATGGAGGCTTTTTATTATCCGCCATCCCTGACTAATTCCTGGGATTCTGATGATGTCAAAAGCTGCACTTTGAATTCTGGCTCAATCGCGCTTTCCAATTGTCTTTTTTTTTTTTTTTTTATAAGGATCTTTGACATCCTTTTAGGTTTGGTAATGATATATCGAAACTCTATTTTCAGACGAGCTGTGCAAATCACTTTTTGATGCTGTTGGGTGATATAATTAACACGATAAAGATAGAGCAGTCGGACAAAGAGAGTTTTTAGCTAAGATTATTCACCGTTTCTTGAATGTGTTTTACAGACTAAAAGCTACTGTGGTTTATAGTATGGTATACTCTCTTCAAAAGGTACAATTTTATACATACTAAGTTCAAATATGTATACTTTCAGTTCTAATTTGTACCTTTAAGATACAAAAATGGACTGTTTACTTACAAACATCTACCTTTTGAAAAGGTACCGCCCCAGTGACAGCTTTTGTGCCTTTATTTCTAAAAGTGTACAGTGATTGTATCATTAAAAGAAGAGATGACTAACAAAAACATACCAAATCCATGCTACTAAGTAAAGATATATATATTAGACACATGACTAGTCAGCATACTCAAGATACGTTGATTAAAGCCCTTAGAGGAGAAACGAGACGTCATAAAAAACTGTGCTGTTAGCGTTAATGTTAACATAATCAGTATAATCCTTTAGTTGGACAAGACAGTTGTTTGTGCTGTAAAAGCATATTTGTTAGAACTTTTCACTGAAATATTCTTTGAGGAGCCCAAAATGCTTCTTCAGTATCATGGAAGTTGCTGAAAATGGGAAATATTAATACACAATATCATTTCAGAACTGTCTTTAATTCATCTGTTAAATAGGTAGGGGTTTTGTAATATGGTCACATTTGAAACACAGAAGTGGATATTTTGAAACTATAGAATTTTATTCACTGTGAAGGTCACTGGGGTCTGAAAGAAAGAGTCATACAAGTATGGAGCATCATGAGGATGCGTCAGTGATGACAGAATCTTAATTTTGCAGTGAACTATCCCTTTAAGCCAAAGTAAGCTATCGCAAACGACTGCTAAATTGAGCTAAATGTGTATGTTGGCTTAACTGTTGCACATAATGGGCCCTAAATGGATGAGATTTGGCTTTAGTGATTCATGTATCCAAGAAGCAGAGAACCTACTCGCAACGGTTTATCTGCTTCTAGCCTTCTGCTTCATACGGGTTTGGTTTTTAAATGAAATACGATCTAAACATTTGTCAGAGCCTTCTGTACGCACCTGATTTTGTTGCAAATGAAATACTCGGCACAAAGTCAACATTTCGTTAAAGATCACGTTGGGCCCTGGAGGAAAAACATTCAGGGTGTCGAGCAGAATGAATGGAACATAATTAGGCTTTAATTGGCTGATAAGTGAGCAGAGGACTTTATCAATATCCCCAGAACCCTCAAATAGAATTACAGCTCGGTTATTGTGAGGCGGATTAGTCAGGATGTACCTTATTGTTTTAAAACAGCGAAGAGTTCTTGTGAATTGACCTCACATCTTCTTGAGCTTAACTGTGTTTAAAGTGCAAATTAACTGCTGGCTTTTTTGGTCCCCTGATTACTGTGGTTAAATCTAGTGCTTATTTAAACAAGGAATGAGATCCAATGGAATAATTGCAAGAGTTGAAAGTTTTGTATATTTTTAGCCTTTTAGTCAGCTTATCCACGCTCACATTAGCATCTAACACTGCATGCTTGTAGCATATTACATGTCTACCATAACCTAACTGAACCCATTTGGGGCTTCTGTTGATAGAAGGTAGCATCCCAATCAGCGGATCTCTTTGGGACAGAGACGAGGCCTGTATCTTGCCCCTCTCACTGCTCTATCTCTGCCAGCATCTGTTTCATTACCATAATCCTTTGCTGTTGTCAGGGGGCCTGTTGACCTTCAGTCTCGGGCTTGCAAGACGGCTGAACTAGAGCTTGTGAAACGGCAACAACAACCTGAGTTTTGTTTCCGAGTTTGCCCACTGATTACGTGTGTTTTGTGAAATATTTCTGTATAAAAGACGTGTGGTGGGATTTGATATGGTTACAGTACTTTTGTAATTATAAGCGAAAAGGCTTTGATGCATCAAACGTGTGGACAGAAAAAACAACAACAAAGAGACACAAGGGCAGGATACGCTGACAGAATCTTGCCTCATGAATCATGTGGCGAAACTGTGCAATGAAACAAAAATCACAGCGGCACGTCTTTCCCTCCCCCTCAGGATGCCGAGGTGACTTTGGAAAGTGATCCGTAGACCACTGCGCGAGTCTCAAGTGTTGTCATGGTGTGTTAGCAACAAATCGCTTTGGCGCATCCTCATGAAAACCAACAAAGGGATATCCAGTATATGTACATATTCAACTTTGTATATTCAAGATTTTGTTCGTGTGCTGGAGTGCCAGGCAGTGTTGTAAAAAAAAAAAAAATCAATCTTTATTAAAAGGGGGAAGATGGAGGAATTGATTTAATGAATGCGGACTCATGTCCTGCGGTCGCATGTAATCCATTGAGAATCATTGAGCCAGAGCTTGGGGAGACAAAAAGACATTCTGTGAAGACTGCTCGAGTGGCCTGTAATGATAGTCTCCATATAATCCGTTAATTCCTTGTTTAATTAAACTCCAGAGCTGGTCTGGAGACTGCAGCAGTTTGGTGCATCTTGAAGCGTTTGCATTGCAGAAGGAGTTTTTCTTCTATTGTTGATGTAGTTGCACCAAATATTTGCACGTGCATCAATACGAATTCATGACTGAATAAATAATACCCTAGTTGGTCATTTCCATGCACTTCCAAATGCAAAAAGAAGAATTAATTTGCTAGTATGCACTAACATACTTGCACTGCCAGAGTTTGGTTAGTTTATTGATATTTGGCACTATCGATGCCATCAAAGTTGACACACACCTAGAAGAATGTATGTGTAAATTAGGGGTGGGCATAGATTATTTTTTAGATTAATCTAGATTAAATTTGAAATTAATCCAGATTAAAATAACTCATTTGAATTCTGCCAAAGGCATTCCGAATATGTGTGCTACCTAAATAATGACTAAAAGTAAAGCCCTATTCAGACGGGACTAGTTTTACATGGGGTCATTAGAGAATCTTTTGTTTCACAGACGTACTTGGTGATTTAAATCCCATCCGAATCTGCCATGTCTGTGTTTTTCTCTCACAACCTGATAATTCTAGAGTCCGAATGTGATGTCTGTGATATTATTTTTCACATCGCGTTTCCTTGTGTGTTTTAGCCAACGCGATATGCCGTAGATGGTGTTAGTCCTGTCCGAAATGGTACCTGAAAATCACGGACGTCAGGTGATAAGAATCGAAGCTCACACGTCGTTTAGAAAACCAGTCCCGTCCAAATAGGGCTACAGTGCAATTCGGCTAGGTATACATCCGCGCTAAAATATCAAGATGTAAGTCATCAGCTTGCGTAGTACAGACCCAACTCCCAACACAACCTTGTGAATAGATTAACAGCGATATTTTTTATCACGGTAAGAGACTCACATTAACGCAGCATGTTAACCGCCCACTAGTGTTAATACACAAGACCATAGCTTGTTTTGTCCTTTATACGTACAGTAAGCGGTTACCTGGATTAAAAACAATATATAAGTGTGTTTCTTCTTTGTCATTTTCCATGGACTTTTACAAGAGGAATGCATTTGTTAATACCCAATATACTTAGAGTTGGGTTCTTTATGTGGCAATGCTGAGGGAGGAGAAATGTAGTAAACCATTTTAGAACATACCCAAATAAAACCGAACACACCATATAACCCAAATAAGGGACACAGGTTAGTAGGCAAAGTAATCCAGAGACATGTGAATTACAACATTTTATTTCAGTTTTTAAAATAAATAATTAAAATACTCAATGGCAATCAATGTCAAGTATCAGGTCTCAGTCAAGCACAATATATTTCACACAGGACACTCTGTATACTACCTACTAACAAAACAGAAATTACAGGCACAGGCTTTCCAGCAGAAGGGACAGGCTAGATAAAGTGAAGACCAAAAATAACAACAAATAAACAAAGTTCTCTTTACAACAAACACAGAAAAACAAAAAAGTCTATATAGAAAGAGCAAAAGTAACAATTAAACAAAAGAACAAAAAAAGTGCTAGATGGAAATTTCAGTCTGAGTGCTCACTAGAGTGATAGAGTCAAAATCAAAATTTTCAGTGAGCTGCATTAGCACACTCTTCACAGCACCAGCAAAAATCACAGATGCAGATAGCCAAAAGCCCAACAATAGCAGGGAAACTCAGATCCGCTAATGCATTTAGCTATCGGTGGCATATAGATCAACCAGGCGTCAACTGGCCATATAAAAGAAATATCTGCACAGCTATAAACTGAAACAACACACCGTCTGCCCACGCACACTCCGTAAGGGCGTTCCCAGTCATGACGCACACCAGGTAAAATAACTCTAGCCTTAAATACCAGCGGAGACAATTCTATTAGGCTATCGTGGGTGACAAATCTACCTACCTATAAGCCAATGAGAAAGATTTGTCACCCACAATGCCACATTTATACATAATCTGCAGTTTAAATTGCATGTATTTGGAAATTGAAATTGAAGAAGAATGCATGAATGGATTTGCAGTTTGGTTCTTTTTGTTGTTGGTACTTGCGCTACGCTGGGGGATTGTTTTCCCCCGTTGTCAATTTCAAGTGCACCCAATAATCGCACATGCAGCAAGAAGAATGCATTCGCCGATACGCACGGACATACTCGCACGCCCACACACATACTAATATACACACACTTGCACACTCCCACAGGCCTTTTTGTAACCTCTTTTTCTGGCAGCCTATCAGCCGTAGAAGAGGTCTGGCAGATGGGGGTTTGAGAGAAACGATCAGGCTCAGGTCTGGCAGAAGAAAACGGAGATGCAGGAAAACTCGTGTGAAGTGGTCCAGGGTGCAGGAACCTGCTGATCAGCAGTGGGCAGAGTGCGCGCACGATGGCTCAAAGGAGATTTGTCTCCTCCGTGGCAGCTGTGGCGTTGCGGGGGAAGGAGCTCGCAGCTTCTGTCTTTCCCCCGTGGATGATGCAAGACCAAAGGGCCTGGAGCAAGACTCAAGCTACGCTGCTTGTTAGCACTCATACGTTTAAAGAAAGCAAATGTAAAAGTGTGATTTTTGTGACAGGACCTTTCACAAGCTTTCTGCTGCCATGAATAGATATACAGAGGTGGCTCACAAATAAAGTATGATGCAATTTTAGAATCAATTATCATGGTAATGTATTTCAGTAATATATCTTAACACACTCCATATCTCTCCTTACAAACGCTCCTCTTGGCTCGGTCGTAGTAGTGTTCGTCTTTGTGCTGGGGAAATACTCCTCTGGCTAAAATGCAAACTGCCAACTGCGATCTGCACTTGTCTTTGACTGCATGCCTGAAAAAAAGTAATGTAAAATATGTTGTAATATATTTCGAACACTAGCTTGAAACACAAAGAGAGAGATTCAATGGCCCAGAAGTCTCATACATTCTTTTTTCCAACACTTGCTCTTAGGAGCTAGCCCCAGGCCGCTACAGAGAGAATAAGGCGGACGTGCTAGAGCAAGGTGTCTGGTGTAGATTACCCTAACCCTCACAGTTACGTCCCTCAGGCCTCTCCAGGGCTCAGTGGCAGGATTATGTGTCTGAAGACTTCTCACATATGAATAAGACTCAATAAAATGGTATCTAGGGCTCCATTGACACCTCGAGATAACAGTTGCATTAATATTGCCGTGATAGCTGGTCTTGGCTTTCAGGATCATTTTCCGTTGACAAATTTGTGATGTGCCATCGTACTGGCGACAGCTGAGATTTTCAATTGCTGTACATATTCAGTTTTGAATGCCATTTTGTAAATCATCCAAGACTTGGTGCCGATGTTCAAAGCCTCTCAAAGACTTATTTCCAAACTGTGTACGCAGGTAACCGTACGGATGATGGCTCGGACGTGGAGTCGGAGCCAGACCTGCCCCTGAAAAGGAAACAGAGACGCAGCCGTACCACCTTCACAGCAGAGCAGCTGGAGGAGCTTGAGAAGGCCTTTGAGAGGACGCATTACCCCGACATCTACACTAGAGAGGAGCTTGCACAGAGGACCAAACTGACTGAGGCTCGTGTACAGGTGGGATATGCTCACTTGCACAGATACTTGTACTTTCCCTGCATGGTTTCGCAATTGCAGTTGACCTTGAATGCATCTGATTGGCTTTTAGACCTCCTGTTGGAGTCGTTTCTTCTCTTGTCATCTAGATGCCTCTGTTTATTGCTGGTGTTTGTTATATTTATTTATTCAGTGGAGACTAATTGTTTGACCTCCCGTCCCCTCCGGGAGTACATCACTCTTGGTCAGATGACAGTTGGAGCCCTGCCCTATTGCTTTCACCCCGAGTCTTTGGGACGCTTCTTGACAGTTTGTGAACCCTGCAGTTTTATGTAACACCGCAAAGCAAATACAGCAGAATTATAGCAGCAGCTGCACTGCAAGCTAGTGGGAGACAAAAAGAGGGATGGGGGGAAAAGAGAAGGGAAGAAAGAAGAACAGACAAAATGCATTCCTGATGGATTTCTCATCTCTTCCCTTGGCCGGCGATCGCTTCCCAGCACTTGAAAGCCGGCCGCTACTTGTAAATCCCTCTACATATCAGAAAGGATCCCTCTGGTTCTCTCTGGGGACTCTGTTCCCTGACAACAACATTAATCAATCAAGCGCTTGTAAAAGACTCTGCAAGGTGGGGGTAGGGGTGTAAGTTTCTCCAAACTCTCATCCTCAATTTGCTGTCCATAGATCCCGCTCCGTACCTATGCTTAGGTTCCTCACCAAAACATACTCATCGGCGGGGCAACTGATTTAACATATGTCTTTGTCTGTCTCTGAGCATTCAAGGAAGAAGATGTATGTGTCTAAATGGTTGCTTCCACACTCTTGGGAGAATTTTGAGAGATTTATGCTACGCTTGTTTTCTCGCAATATTTCACACATGATGTATTTAGGGGGCTGATCTGCATTGATTGTAGGTTTATGTCTGGTAAGCTCTGGAGTATGTAAAAACATTATTACTTAAACAGCACCACAGAAGATAGAAGTGTCTTGGGGATTTCGAAAGGGAAAACCCAGAGTTAAACAATTAGAACTCTACCATTCATATTAGCTGTGATAATATTGAACATAAGACCAAGTGCGTGAAAAAACACCTCTAATTGGTCAATGAAAAGCAACATGCTTGTCAAACACAAGTGTCTTCTGTTCCAGCATGTTATGACAACCGATAAGCCACATTTGCAGGTCAATTGTGCATTTCTTGGCCCGCAAGAATCTCCCGGGGGGCGCTTGGCATATTTATGGTAACTGATGTAAATGACAAGAGATAGGTCCCAAAGAAAACCTTGAACAAGGCAGAATAACCAAAAGGACACATCTCCCCCCTCTCGCATAATAGGGCTAAAGAGATATCATGTGAAAAGCTGAGGTATTCGAGTCATGGATATAATTTGTTAATGTAGTTTTTCTCATAATCTAATTCTGGAACACTTTGAAAATCTCCAAAGGTCAACTCAAACTGAATCTTCCAAAAAGGTCACCCTAAGAAAGTGACTCTGGTTAAGCACAGTAAATATTGACCATGGGTCTTCAATGTTGTCCTCTGCTCAGTCAGTGTTAAGGGGGGATTGTGGCATTTCTCTGTAGAGTCTATTGTCAAAGTTCTTCCCCTCCCCAAAGCACCCCGCCCTCCCTCCAAATGGGGATTTCTTGTGTGGTTTTGCCATTGACTTTTTAACTGTTAAAGGAGTCAGCCTGTTATAGTACTTACATAGATTTACTCATAAAAGTGAAGTTCATCGTAGCTCACACTTTGACCTCCCATTGGACTGACATTAAAGGGTACTTGATAATGCATTTAACCCACCCAAAAAACACTAATTCAACGAGGTGTCCAGGTTTGGCAACGAGACCCAACATGGCATTCCAGGGCTCATACTTGCCAATTTAAAGCAGCTGCGTTGGCAGAGACTTTTTCAAATGTTCTAATAAAATATGACTTACTGTTTCATAGCAAGAATGCAGGTCTTCTTCATGCACTTACCATTAGGGGTGTTCCACAGAAGTTCCCACTGGTTTGGCTTCGATATGTCGGCAGGTTTCTGTGTAGAGATTCCTCTCAGGCCAGAACAAGACCAGACCTTTGGCCTGGTTGGTGACCTGCTCCGCCACAGCTGTGCAGACTCATCCGGCAGATGTCAGCTTGGTGGGGAGTGGAGAAGAGGGCACTGGGGTGAGACAGGGGCCAAAAGTGGGGCCTCTCCACCCCTGGATGTTGAACTCCAGAACATGTTAGACAGCCCTTCCTCTGCAGTCTTGGGGCAACGATATGCATGGCAAGTAGAAAAGAGAGCAGGGTTGTGCACTATTCAGAATTAAACTGAGAATGCTTTTTAATTTCGACTCTGAATCATTGGAATGAATCACAAGCATTTCATTTTGTCATCAGCATGAAACATTAGCATATTGCCTGCCCACTTGTTGCCCCTAGGAGTGGTAAAATAGCTGTTTCTTGGTTAACGACTGTACATAAAAGCAGCACTGCACTCACAAACGCTGCTTTTATTATAAAACTGAAATAAAATTACCAATCACTGCAGATTAGGGTCACACAAAGGAGGGGGTTGGAAAATGTTATCTTTGTGACCGAGCATGCATGTCAACCTCTAACTCTTATTGGACTTCCTGCAGGATGAGGCCAAAATAATTCAAATACACCTGCATGAATTTGAAAGGAACAATTCATAATTTTGCTTTTCAATTTATCATGTTTTATTCTTGGTTAAGTTTTAACTAACATTTTTGTTTATCTTGACTCTAACCATCTTCACCAAGTCTTTAAAACATCCAGTTGCCCCAGGCTTCCTCAGATCCACTGAAGTTCTGACTGATCAGTTACCACAATCCATATCTTACACAGACCAGTTTCATTTTAGTTTTATGGTTGCAGAGATGTTAAAGGGTTGTGACAGGGTTATGTAGCCTAGCAGAGGCTTTCTCCCTCTGGCTGCATAGTCCTGCTGCTTTACATCCATGAGGTGAATGAGCAGCAGATAAATGTCATGTGACATCTGAGGATGTCGAGCCACCACTCAGACTATTATTGGAACGAGAAATATTTGCAGACTGTTCTAAGTGTTAGCTAGATGAAACAAGGGGAGAATTTTCAACCAGCACTAAAAACAAAGTGGACGGTGGCAGAATAGCTGGTGGTTGTTATAAATCATCCAGGATGGAATGAATTGCATTCTGTTTTTATTCATTCTGAATTTTTAAGAGGTTACGGTGGCTCCACTTCAGTTAGCAGTCATAAGAGAGCCGTGCCATTGGCTCGTATTGCTCCTTTCTGACATAGAGTCCCTTTCACAAGCAGTGTGCATTTTGCATGCAGCTATTATAGTTAGCTGAGTCTAATAAGGTTTAAATATTTCCCTTTTATGATGCGTAGAAATCAATTTGGCAGGAAGTTAGCCTTTCTCTACCTGAGCTGTGCGCTTTAATGTTAACATTTCTATGCTTGGTGATTAAAAAGGGGAGGATATTTCACATATAGTATGCATATAATACTGTTGTTGATAAATAGTACTATATGCATATACAATATGCATATAGTAAAATAAATAGTCTAATTAATTACGAAAGACAAGACAATTTGACTATTAATGCAGTTTATAAAGATGTTATTATTTTGATGTGGTCTCTTTATGGTTTCTCTGTAGTTTGTAATAATACATGCCCTAGTAAAAAGGTCATATATGTAAAATATGGTTGTTTCATACTAATTATAGTTCAAATGTTTTAAAACATTACTGGCATATCATTCTAGACTCACTGATATAAAAATTATAATTAAACTTGATTTAAATTTGGAGTATTGCTAGTACACAATGTATATTTCTTAATATTAAGCCTAAAATGTATAACGTCACTATTGTTGAGGACTGTATGAGCTTTGAATAACAGCATCTTTATTAAAATGCAAGATTTTAAAGAGTACCTAAAGTACACTTGCAGTAATTCCACTTCAGCACAATCAAATATAGGCCTACTTCAGTATATCTTAAGTTGGACTTCAGCACTACTTCCACACACATTAAAGGAATAGGTCACCCAAAAAGGAAAATATATCATCATTTACTCATCCTCAGGTAGTTTCAAACCTGTATGAATTTCTTTGTTCTGCCGAACAGGTGACTATCATAGTAGGAAAAAAAATCTATGGAAGTCAATGGTGACCCAAAACAACTGGTTAAAAACTTCAAAATATCTTCCTTAGTGTTTGGCAGAGCAAAGAAATTCGCACATATTTGTAACTACTTGAGGGTGACAGAATTTAATTTTTTAGGTGAACTATTCCTATACGTAGAAAACTAGACGTTCAGATTTATCTAAAAAAAACAATTACGAGGCATTTTTATTAAGTATATACATTTAAAAAAATATATTTAAAATTTGTGTATATATTTTTCACTAGGGTACTTTATGCTTCTGTGACAATATTCCACATATTTCATCAATTCTTTGCACCTCGAGACCAGAAAAATGCTAGCAAAAAAAAACAAACAAACAAAATAAAAAAATCCCATCCAGCCCAACAGGCAACTCTGTTTCTGAGAGTCTTAGCTTGTGCACCATAAAAGAATAAATAGGATTTATCAAGACTGTAGAGAGCAAAATTGTTGCAATGCATCAGTAAGAATGTTCTAACAGTTTCGCATTATTAGAATTTAAATGACTTTCTTTTAGCCGCTTTGTGTTCGTTGATTCTTATCTAAGTAATCCCAGTCTCCTTTTTGCAATTCGCGTTCCCAGTAATGTTAATTAGCATAGCGCCAGACGGGGAGAAAGAGAGTGAGAGAATTCAAGCCGGCTGCAGAAGAAAGAGAAAAAAACGATTGTTTGATGCAGTCAACACATTGCTTGTTAGACTGAAGTTGGTTAAATCGCATTTGTTGGTATAAAAACAGATGTCGCCCTTGTTTAATGTTTATTCCTTTGAAACACGAGGTGAACGGCCTGAAACCTTTTAAAAGCATCCTTTAATAACATTTTCTCTAAGAAGAAACAGGTTTCAGTGGAGACTGTTGCTCTGTCCAACACTATCTTGGATTTACGGGCGACTGTTTGCTGTGACTTATTGACTGCACACAGCGGTCTCACAAACAAGGGACTTGCGGGGCAAGAAACATCCTGTAAATGACAGGAATAAAAAACATTGTGCCTGTGCACACAGGTTTATCATGTTTGTCTGTGACAAGTGTGTGCTGTAAACATAAATCTCCATAGATTTCTACATCGATGCAGGGACAGGACATTGCGCCATCTTTGGGTTTATAGTCTGTAATGATTGAAACTAATGCACACAGTCTCTCACGCACTTTACAACTGAAGGTGTGCCGAAGCTAATTATAGATATTTGAATGATTAAAATGGGTAGTGCACTCAAAAATGACCATTCAAACCTGACTTACTTCTACAGTACCAAAATAAGAAGCAATATTGACCCTATTGAGTTTTACTGACATTGGTGTTGAAAAGACAATGAAGAACCAGTGATTTTATTGTATAAGAATAAAATTGAAACCAAACTGAATTGGATAATGACACTATCGTGTTCTGTAGAACTGCTGTACAGCTGAATAGAGTTAGTTTCGTAATTGTTGAACTTTGCACTTTTGACACTTTTATTAAACTCAACAAAAACAATATTGATTTAAAAGACACTAGCAGATGAGAACAAAACTTGAACTAAACTGAGCTAAGTAATGTCGCTTTTGCCTATAGATCTGCTTTACAGCTGAGATTTGAGGTTTTTATGACTTTTAACACTATAATTTTCACACTATAATTATGTAAATGAACTTGACTTTCGCTGAATGCAAAGTTAAAAAAGACACTGAAAAAGTTCAGAAAAGACAGAGGCATTAAAAACGCATTCATTCATAATGAAATAAAGTAGAATAAAATGCAATTTGGGGTGAGTTGTCCCTTCCAAAAAATCCAATTGTATTCAAAAGCAACATTAACCAAATATCTTTACTTTTTAATCGTATTTATCAAAGAGTTCATCCTGTATCAGCCCTATTGTTTCAGAATTCTCCCTAAGAACTGCTGTCAGTGGGCAGTAAGTTCTTCCTCATGTGGTTTTGCTGTGGGCTGGATGAAAACCGTCTCAGTGGAGGAATTAGGCTGGATTGCAGACAGCAAGAGAGGGAATCTGGGACTGTTCAAGGTGACTTTGTGATTGGGTTCCAAATCCAGCTCAGAGGGTATGACTGGAGCGACCCAGAAAACACACACACACACACATGTAATCTCAGCTAGGCGCTATGATGGCGCATCCCTCTGTGCTATAAAACAGAACTGTATTTATTTAGGCATATTGTGCTTAATGGTTAACTTAATAGAGTTAACTCGTGCACCTCTGTGACGCCACGTTGCATCAAATTCACTTAGACAGATATGCTTTACAGGCTGCTGGTGTGATTAAGGCAGACGGGAGTCTTCGCCAAGCACATGGTAAAGCCACAAGATCTGCTGGCTGCGTCGTAAGTGCTCTGACCAAAGGGATGCAGGCAGCTCTCTGAGAATAATGTATCCCAAATCTCTTTATCAATTGTCATAGCATTATGCATCTTACAGATTGTGTGGTAATGCATGTGCAGAGATTAGTTTATGTGTGAGGATGAGAGATCGAACATAAAGCCAGAGACGAAACAAGCCGGGATTTAAAGCGGTAATAGTTTTCTCTATAGAAAAATCACAAACAAAAGTGACGATAACTTTTGATTAAAGATTACACAAAAATCTTATATAATAGACACTAAAGACAAAAGGACAAAATGTAAACATTTAAGGCTATTTTACTTCTATTACATGTGTTATTTCAGACAAGTGGAAAGAAAAGATCTAAAATGCACCTTTAAGTGTTTATTTTATTGCACTTTATTGGTTTGCGCCTGTAGATTTCATTTACAAGACATATTTTAAAGGCCATTCATAAGATAGAAATTTTTGCAGAATTTACTTACACCGAACTTTATATATATATATATACATATATATATACCATTCCATTTATCTTACATTTTATTCCAAACATGTAGTAATAAAAATAGATATTTTTCTCAAACGTAAGCTATAACATGTCAGCAAGTATTTTGACCCTGAGTTAATCAAATGTTCAGATTTTGTTCATATTAGTTTACTAATCTATTATTTATGTATCAAATAAATAAATAAATAACAATTGTATTAATGCACTATTATTGATAAACTAGGGAAACTATTACGATAATCTCTTTTTATCATGCCATAAAAAGTACAAAAAATTAAATGTAAAATTAAGAAAAAATCTGGTAAATATACTATGAACACACCCTTTAGCAAAACCCTGATAATATTGATTTTTTTTGGTGTAAGTGTTGCTGAAATGGAAAAAGCACAGTGTTTTGAATCCTTGTGATGCAGTTGAAATTTTCAAATGCAAATAGACACTTAAAATAAACTGCATTTTGAGTGTTTTCTTTCCATTAGTTTAAAAGAATACAAAATTACAAAACTGACCAGTGCATAAAAAAACAACAGTTATGCCTGTATTGTCTTGAAAGAAATGTCAGCCAGTGCTATGAACTATTAAATATTCCTCGCTGTCACAGAAGTAAGTATCTCCTCTTTGCGGCAGAAGAAAGAAGGTAGAGGCCATCGGGATGAAAGGATGAAGGGGTGGAGAGCAGGGTTCAGAGGTCAAAGGTCAGGAGGCGTAGTGGAGCGGGACACTCTTTGGGTTTGTGGGGGGAGGACAAAGCGTTCTTCCACTCTCCATAACCTGTTTGCGTGATTCCCAGTAAGAGATCTGTTTGAATCCCAGCGCATGCATTTCCTGAGCTCCGTCCTTTATCTGTCCGCGACACCAGGTTTAGGCTCAGGACAGGCAGAGGGGACGAAGCGTCTCCTCCTAAACCCTTTGAGAGGATGACAGTCGGGTGGGGGTTTCACTTTTCGGAGGGCGATTCGAACCCAACGCATGACAGATGGGTAAGAGTCATCTTTAGTCGCATCAAACGCTGGCGAGCCATTGAAGTCATCTGAATGAGATGCTAGCTGTTAGTGGCCTGACAGTTTTGCACATGGACAATGTAAGCAACGCTTTGTAAGTAAGAGTCAGCGAGTGTGTGTGTGTGTTTTGTAGAGTGTGTCTACGGTGTCGTTGCATCAGAATAGAGTGTGTCCTTGTGTGCGTACCATGAAAGTGGAGCTCTTAAAGGCACGTTTAAAAAGGGACGCCCACTCTTTGTGGACACTTTTCAGCTTGGTGTATTGAGAGGCCTTTGTCTCCACCTTTCATCTGGACGCACAATGGACCGGCCTGTTTTAAACACGACGCTAGATGAACTGCCCTGACAGTGTATTAAACACGGCTGAATTGCCAGTGCATGGCATAGATCAATGTCCTCCAACCTTTCACATACGCAGGGCTCCGGTCTTGTTCCTGTGAAATAGAGCGGGCTGCTTTCAGAGACGCTAATTATATTCATGTTTTGATGGAAGAGAAGCCTCCGTTTAAAATGGGCAAATAGTCTTGTTTTTAAGACAACTGTCTGAAGTCAGTCTGGTTTCAAAGCGCGTTTATTTTGGTCCGACTTGAACAAAAAAGTATTTTAACATTGGAAAAACATGACATCTTTACCTTTAACTTAAGTAGCAAATGCATTTCAATAATGTAAACATTAAGAGTCTTACTTATACCAATTTACTGATTTTACTGATGGAAAACTTGCTATTTTAGTCAAATAGGCCCTTGATTTAATCAAAAATAAACAGTATATTTCATATCTTTGACAAGCTACAATAGTCCAGACAAGTCAAAGCAGCTTTACAGAGGACGAGATAGCAGTTCATACACGCAATCAAGAACATAAAGACATATTTCTATTTAAAACTATACTAAGGGCTGGATGGTAATATAATTACATTATGCAGTGAAAAAGACAAGCTATTGAGATATAATAATGATATAGTTAAGAGATAATATGTTGTATGTATTATTTTTAGTAAAGCCAAACATGGCTTGATTTGATGTGACAGATGTCTCTGTGTGTATTTGTTCGTGCGTATCGGACAACACCGCTCCAGTCCTCTTGACTCTCTTTAATGTGTCCGACAGGTAGATAAACATACTCAAGATGTCTGTGGAGGAGATGTGTGGGCTACCTCTGACCTGTTTACGACCTCTCAGCCCAAAGCGGCCTGTTCATACAGATCACAGCTTTAGCCACTTAACTAGAACAACAGGGACCTCAACATGTGCTAAGAGGCAGTTTCCCATGAGGACACTTTCTCTGCCACACACATGCCCATGAACCTGTCTGGAAGTTAGTAAATTAAAATATATAAAACATAATCAAATTGATTTCCATCTTTTATTAGGTCTGGTTTAGTAACCGAAGAGCAAGGTGGCGCAAACAAGCAGGAGCGAATCAGCTGGCAGCATTCAACCACTTGTTGCCTGGAGGGTTTCCACCAACTGGCATGCCAACCTTACCCACCTATCAGCTTCCAGAGTCAGCGTATCCCAGCACCACTCTCTCACAAGGTACAGTAACCTGTAAACCTATATAGATGAATGCTTTTGCATTGCAAAGTTTTGGGGGGTTTTTTGTAGGGTAAAATTTTTTTTTTTTTTTTGCGCATTAAATTGATCACAGTAAGTGACAGTAAAGACATTATTCTGTCTCAAATAAAAGCTGTTCCTCTAAACTATTCTATAAATCTATTCATCACAGTATCCTGAAAAGAAAAGTGTATTCAATATTGTTCAAAATACTTTTTTCTTAAGCATAAAATCAGCATATTAAAATAATTTCTGAAGGATTATGTAACACTGAAAACTGGTGTAATGATGCTAAAGATTCAACTTCACAGGAATATAGTATAATATTAATAAAATATAATATAATATTAGATTGTAGTAAGTTTAAATAGAATATATTTTTTAAATTATTAACATTTAAATATACCAAAATATTACAAATATTTTCAACTGTAATTTCACAGCGTATTTTTTTATTTTTGCATCACATAAATGCAGCCTTAGTAGGCAGAATAGATTTCATCAAATAATAAAACTTACTATTGTTTTGACAAATAAACTTAAATAATTATTTGATTGGTTAATTATTAAAAATTATTATTATTATAAAAATAAAATTTCTCACAAAAATGCAATACTGCTGTAGTGGTTTCCAATGAGACGGTCATGAATATTAATTGCATTCATTGCAACATCATGGTGCATATCCAAAATAATATAGTGTTGCCACAGTACTAGTTTCAAAAATATCAATATCAGTAGCACACTGGATTAGGCAACACTATTAACTAGTTGCTTATTAGCATGCATACTACAATCACATTGATAAATGACATATTAATTAACTACAACAACTGCTTTGCAACAACTGCCTGTCCTGTTGTAAATAATTAGAACCAAATTTAAAATGTGAAATGTAGCAATGTATTATTAGTAGTTATGACTATTGTACAGTGCATTATAAGGTGCTTTGCAAGGCATAATTAATGCATTAAAACCACTTTTATAATGCATTATACATAAAAGCTTGAGGTAAAATGTAAGCAAGACTCTTATGTTCCATTGTATGGTTTTATTAGACTAACCGTCTCTATTTGTGTTTTAGATGGCAGCAGTACGTTGCACCGGCCGCAGCCTCTGCCACCTTCCTCCATGCACCAAGGCGGACTCTCAGCTGACAGTAGCTCCGCCTACGGCCTCTCATCCAACCGCCACACCTTCTCCAGCTATTCAGAGACTTTTATGAGCCCGTCAGCTTCAAGCAACCACATGAATCCCGTGAGCAACGGCCTTTCGCCACAGGTTAGTGCAGAGGCCTCTTTCTAATGTGAGAACGATGAAAGGCGTGCTGAATGAACGCCAGCATGCTTCACAGATCAAGAGCATTGTCGAGTTAAGCTAGCATCCGCTGCTTGTGTGGAAACTGACATTTTTTCTTAGTTTATTTTTCATTGCTGAAAAACACTGTAGTCCTTCCCAGACCTTTGCAGTATTTGTATCAGCAAACCATAAGAATGAAATGGCTTTCACTTTACTTTCATGTGATGTACTTCAGCGTAAAAGCAGATATTAAGGTAGAGAAGGGATGTTAGTATGGAACTTGATTTTGTCTTTAGTAATTGATGGATTTAAAGATGTCCAAATGACGTTCTTAGTAATCAAAAATTAAGTTTTAATATATTTACAGTAGAAAATCCTTACAAAATATTAATGGAATATATATATATATATATATATATTATTTATTTTTTGACAGGAATTGCTATGTTTCTGTGCTTATTTCTTGTTTCATGTCCTGCCTGGATTTGTGTTGGTTGTGTTTTTGTCAAATGTTCCTAGTTACCCTCTTTGGCCCCCATTAATGAGCATTTAAGTTGACTTCTCCAAAATGGTTCTGTCTTAAATACCCACTATTAAAAAAAAGAATACGTATTGATGCAATTTGCATGTAAGGAGTGAATTATACACAATTATCCATCAATACTGGGCAGTCTTGCCGACCCTCAGCAACAAGATGTGGCTAACAAGCATAAAATAAGATTGAAATGGTGTGTAAAGAGTTGAAAATGAATTTCAATGCTGCATTTGTCCACAATTACCCTTTCGTTCACACATGTTTTATTGGGGGTTTCCTTTTCTCTCTCCTGCTCTCTCAAAGCAGATTGAGAAACATTCTCTGTATTACCCTCTTTTTTCCAGAGAAGAAAGAATTAAGGATTTGGTGACAAAAAAGAGCTTTTCCCCTCGTAACTACAACGTCGGAAGGATAACATGGGCGTCTTACAGTGAGAGAGATTGTTAATCGTGGCACAGGGGCTTTGAGCACTAATGCCTTCGCTCCAGACCTCCGTAAATACCAGCAGACATGGAGGTCTTTTTTCTATTAATGGGGGCTGTTAACACTGGAGAGACGCTTGCTTCCTTCTCAGCTGTGCTTAAACACTTTCTCCCAATAAATAATCAATGTTTTTTTGTTTACTGGGTCTGGTCTGCAGGCTTTAAATCAGAAAAAATAAATAAATACATTTTCGATTGCTATGATTAAATTCTTTAGCATTATATTTCTCAATACTGCCTTTTACAAGTTTCATTGCTTGTTTTGATAATTTGCTAGTTATGATAGTTGAATTGGGCATATGTGTGATTTTTTTTACGAAAAGAAGAATAATGTCATATTTTTTTGTAAACTTTTACTAGACAGTCAAGGGCAGCCAACAAATGTGCAAAGTTTAAAAAGCATTGCACATTGTACCTGAGGGTTTTTTTTTTACGAGATAATAACAATAATAATACATTTGTAATGTAGTACTATTAATAATTTATATAATTTGTATTATATTTATTATTAATTAGCTTTTTTCCCCCTAAAATTGCACCTCTCACTATCTCTATATGCATTTCTTGTTCAAAATAAAGTCATTAGAAATAAATGCAGTTTCTGACAGGACAGACAGATACTCAACACAAGGTTGCTGAGGTCACATCAGACATCATCTAACCTGACCCTAACTTTGATTCATTCTCATCGAATGGAAAAATCGTCCATTCTTATCATTAACATTAATATTAAATATAACATTTTTTTGTATGCCTTTTATCATTTTGCCAGCTTTTTCATAGCAATAAACCACTTGAGTTTGCGTGTCAGTAGAAGAAAGCTAGCTGTTCAGCAAGGAGAAAGTAAATCTGTTTCCCTTCCCAAAACATCAGATGTCACCTTGCCTCCTGTGACACGGGCAAAAAATGTGTTTTTTATTTTTTAGATCAAAGATAACTCCTTTATATTGGAAGTTCACAGACAACACCTGTCTAGAAGAGATAGGCGCATATGTTGGGACGAAAGACCTATTTCTCCTAACGTCTGCCGTTGATGGGTTACCGGTTGCTGGTAAAGATTGACCAAAATGTGGTGATTGGCTGTAAATGGGCTGTGGTGGCCGGTAATGGACTCCTGCTGATCTTAGCACAGCTGTTGGTGTAACCCATCCAGACAGAGCGCATTTTCCCATTACAGGAGAGTAGAAAAGCCATCCACCAGCGGTTGTTGTCGTCGTAGCCCTTGATGATAAGTTTAGGCTGGTCTGGGAGTGTTGCAGTGTCAGGCGGGGTCTATTAGGCATTGCTTGGCTGGTCTGCAGGTATGTTTTTAGGTTAAGGTGAGCTGTATCGCCCCATTTCATTTTGTCGCACAGCAGGTGATGGATAAGGACACATACTCTTTGTATGTGGGAAAACACTCTTTCCTTCCCTTCCTTTGGATAGAAGGCACTTTTGTTGGGAAAGACGGCTGGAGAACAAGTTTCCAAATTCGCCAGCTGTGTTTATAAGTTACATAATTATATATTTTTTCCTGATGACCCTTCAAATATCCATACTGATATAGCTAATATCCCTCAATGTCCCGTAACCAAGCAGAAAATCTCTAATTGATGTTATCTGGAGAATAGAAGGCAGAAGTTTCCTGTTTCTCTGCGGACGGGAACAGACAGAGAGCAGCAGTGCCAAAGACTGAACGTGATGTCAGGTGCTCACGCTGGCTATTATGCCTCTCTAAATGGGTTTTTAAGAGCGGTCCTGGGAAATGTGTTCCTTGGCAGACAGCTTTGAGGTGGATTGCACTGCTCTGCCTGACAGGGACACCTGCTGGGAGAGAGAGGAAAACAACATGCCTCTGCAGGAACACAGAAAGCTTCCCTTATATAAAGTGTCAAATTATAGAAGAAATAATTAAAATTGTGATTGCATGTTATTAGGAGAGGTAATGTATTATAATGTGTGTGTGTATATGCATATACGTACATATTTATATTGTTAAATCATGAAAATGAGCTATGATGTGTATATATAGTATAACAATTATGAAAAATATATTTATTGTGATTTAGCAGTCATATCAATAATTTTATATCACCAAGCAGGGTATGGAAGAAAATAGTTTGTTTATATATTTATTGCTGACAGGTTGTTTTACTTTAATGATAAACAGCTGGTTAACTATGGTTAAACATGGTAAATTGTTGTTAAAAGTACACAGGAGATCTATATTGAAGTGCTTTTAAATAATTTAATTCATTCATTGTCGTAATACTTGGCATATCATAGTTGGCATGTTGCTTAAAGGTTGGTACAGAGAAAAATTGAATATGATAAGTTTGTGATACTTTTTGTGCTTTCATCTACTATAGAAAGCAGAAGTGCTTGTTGCGTGCGTGTGTGTGTGTGTGTGTGTGTGAATGTGAGCCTTGGGAGTGTGTTCGTGCTGTGGAATGAGGCTCTGCTCACGGACGGACGGATGGATGAGTGCGTAAGGCAGCGCGCGAGCGGGGTTGGGTCTCGCCACCGGAGGGATCAGAGAGAAAAACGGCGCTCACCCGAGCCTCCCTTTGATCCCTGTCCCCGGGCCTGCTCGCCTGCACCGTACCGCACAGCATAGCGCGCTAACACCAGCCCTCGCCAACCGCTGCTCGCGACTGTCAGACAGAGATAAGCGCGGAGAAGCTTCAACCCTCTGCCTCTTCCATTAGTCCTTCTTGGAAAAAAGGGGATGAATTACGTTTAAGAACCCTGTGCTGGCGTCGACTAAAAAGGAAAGAAACCTACCTCAGAAATTTCAAGTGCTCGCTTCTCTTGCCGTCTCCCTCGCCTCGCAGTTTTGACAAGACATTAGGCACGTGAATATCAATGAGCCGCGGAGACTCATGTAGTCCCACACATTATTAAAAACTTGTGCATTAAGCCGTAGACTGGGCACCGTGTCAGCTGGCACGCTCTCCCGACGAAAGAATCAAAGCGGATGAGCGCGCGGCATTCATCCGTACCCTGTGCGCTCGCGCCGCGAGAGGGGAATTGATACTTAATAATTAGAAGCCATATTAAAACAGATACTGTTATATTTGGCAGTAATGGAAAAGACCTATAAGAGGCTTTCCAAAAAACAAGACCTGCTTGGCAGCTGCCAAGAACATCAGACAGTCAAAATCGTCGCCACGGGCAAAAAAAAACAAACTGTAGTTTTGGTGTAAGGCTTACGGTTCGAGTGTGTAAGTTTAGTCTTAGGCCTCACAATGGAAAGTGATTGTGGCAGCGTCAAATCTACCTGTCCGAAGGCTAATATGTTGTCAAAGCCTTTTCTTGGAGGCTAGTTTTTGCTGTCATTTGTGTGACACTGTTAAAAAAACTTAAAGTTCTTGATTGGAATTGATGGTTCCTTAAGGAATGGTTCCTTCATTGCATCTTTATAGAATAGGGGTTTTCACACTTTGAAATGTTAATGTTAATTTTTGGTCCTGCATTATTTTTAAGAATAAAATGTTCGGTAACACTTCAGAATAGGGGTCCAAAATAATGCATTAGTTAAGCATTAATTAATGGTTAATTTGTTCAAAATTAAGCATTAGTTGAGCAAAAACACACTACTAATTAATGATTAACCTAACATTTTAATCATTA
>JAUMHR010000060.1:4291908-4318117 GCA_032361145.1 Enteromius fasciolatus | reverse complement strand
ATTGTGAACAAATTAACCATTAATTAATGCTTAACTAATGCATTATTTTGGACCCCTATTCTGAAGTGTTACCCAATGTTTTGTTACAGCTTGTTCAGGCCAGTATGTTGGTTTCATAAAGAGTCAGTGTATTTTTCTTTTAAGAAATTTTAAGTAAAATCGAAAAGGGTACTTTAATCAAGGAAAACGTTTGCTGTTCAGATGTTTGGGAATTGTTCTTCTGTTTTTGAAGAAATTAGATTCAATAGATAATAATTAACAAGATGCAAAGTGACAGTAAAGACAAACACATTCAAATAAATGCTGTTTGCTTTTTTGTTTTTGTTTCTTTTTTATTCATTAAAACATCCTGAAAAAAAAGTAAGCAGCACAAAAATGTTAAGCATCACAATTGTTCAGCACTGATAATCAGAAATGTTTCTTGAGCGGCAAAAATAAAGCTTTCTGATGGATCACGTGACACTGAAGACTGGAGTTATACAGGAATAAATGACAAAATATATTAAAATAGAAAACTGTGTGATGGTCTTGTTGAGGAGAGGTGTGCTGATACTTTTCTAATCGCTCAGACTTACAACTATAGCTTGGTGGACAATAAAAATCTATTCAGTTTACATTGAAGTTAGGATCTGAACATCACAGGGACTTGAGAAGCCACTCAAACAGCAGAGCAACTGCCTGGAAGGTGTGAGTTTTACACAGACAAACGTTTCCTTTCTAAGTATAGAGAAAATTTTGAGTATAAAGGGTTAGTATTGGGATCTAATTCAAGATTGTAGTTCAGAAAAGAAGGCATGATGCAACACACACACAAGTGACTGTCAGGTGTTTTCAGAGGTGGTGGTCAGTCTCATGAGATCAGGTCATGGATGCTCCACACCTGTCTGTCTTCTCTAAACTCCATCTTTGGCTTCCCAGCAGTCAGCCGTTGAGTCCAGTAGCGACATCCTCTCTCATCTCAAAGAGAAAGACTTTTATTTATTTATTTCGCTGCACCTTTTTCTTCCCCGACTGCTTCCTTTAAGGCTGCTCAAGACGAGTGTGTGCTGGTCTCTCTTTTTCCCTCCCTCTCCTTCCCCTGGAGAGGAAGATGCTTTTCCCGCCGTTCAGATGAAAGGCTACGGCGGACAATAAAAATGCTATTTAAATGCAAGGCTGTTTGTATGCGGGTGAGAGATATTTTCCCCTGCCGAAAGTGAGCTGCTGCATCCTGATAAATAGCAAATATAAGGGAATGCGATTTACATTTATCTTGCAGAGGCAGCCAATATAAATTTCAGCAAATCCTAGGAGATAGGGATTTAAAGGAGGGAATGACTGAGACCAATTCATATGCCGTGTGTCCCACGCAACTGGAAATGCCTATAATATGGAGAATAGGGAGTGTATAGCCACATATACACGCACACTCACCGATCATATCTTGTATGTCAATTACTTAGAGGCCACAGCATGCTGCTGGACGACTTATTTATTGTTTTACCGGAGGCCAAATCGGTTTGATTTTGTATTTGTAGTTTTTGTAATTGAACTTTTCTATTTAAACTTATTTCTTAGTTCTATTTATTCTCATATCAAGGAAGTCACACTTAAAAAAATGAATGTAAACACTTTAGATAAAATTTAATCAAACCATTAGTTATTTAATTGTAAAAATTTGCTTTGTTTGAAAAGCTAAAACAAATATATTTTTATATTTAATGCAATGACATTCAGATGTGATTTCAGTGTCATTGCAATGAATGTCATTGCATTATAGTATATATATATATATATATGTATAATTTGTTCTGTATGAAATGGTAAACAATGATAGCAATAGCCAAAAAATATATTTCATGTGTCAAAATTATAGATTTTTTCTTTTATGCAAAAAAAAAAAAAAAATTAGAATATTAAGTAAAGATCATGTTCCGTGAAGATATTTTGTAAATTTCCTAACGTAAATATATTCAAATTAATTTTAGTTTAGTATCATGTATTGCTAAGAACTTCATTTGGGGCGATTTTTAAAATGATTTTCTCAGTATTAAAATTTTTTTGCACTCTGAGATTCCAGATTTTCTAATAGTTGTATCTCGGCCAAATATTATCCTATCCTGAACCATGCATCTATGGAAAGCCTATTTATTCAGCTCGCAAAAACAGATTAAACAATTTTGAAAAATTATGACACTTATGTTTTGTGGCCCAGGATCACATATAGTTTTGAAAACTACACATACAGTAAAATCACCAAAATACAGTTGATTCGAAGAATTTGTGCAAAAATGATGAAGAAAAGTAACAATAATGATTTTTGATATTTAATGCGTTTGCACTTTTAGTGTGACTGATGTGTCCATATGTCTTTGTAATAAACCATTTATAAAAAAAAGCCATTGCATTAGATTAATATCAAATGACATGTATTTTTGTTAAGTTTTCAATACTACTGTAAAGCGACAGCTGTGGTTATTGAATAATTTTGTGATGAACTATGCTTGTGTGAACTCACGCATCTACTAAAAATCTTAAACACAGCTCAAAGACATTGTGCAAAAATGATGAAGAAATGGGATTTTGAGTTCACTGGGATTTCACAGTGAATTGCTGATATTTAACGCAGTGATTTTCAGACATTTGAACAGGTAAAAAACATGCTTAGGATTCAGAATGTCATTGCATTCAAATAAAACATCAAATCAGGTGTCTTTTACTGATGTAGTGACGTTGAAGGTTAAGACAGTATCGTGTGAATTTGCGTTTCTTTATGGTTAGTAAAAGTTCAGAAAAAATGCTTATAGGTGTATCAAGTTCAGAGGCATTTCTTGATTGCTGTTGCTGCAATTTATTGTCAGTGTCGTAAAAGTTGATTTTTAACACCTATTAGCAGGTGAGGGGATTTTTTTCCAGGTAACCCAGGCCCTCATAATCATGAGTTCACAGGTTAAGGGTTTGCAGGGTCACGGTGGGGTTGAACAGTCATCGATGAGCCTCTTGACTTTTTGGATGTCGTCTTTGTGAAATGTGTGTCCTGTTAGTTCCACATGCCACTCTGACAGGTGCACCGTCATGATTAATACAGCAATGAGCAGCGCGGCTCTAACTTTACCAACTCAAACCCCCAACCACACACATGCACAGCCAAACACCAGCAACCTGCTGTCTGATGTCCCACAGCATCACGAGACAGCTGTCTTCTTTGTCTCGTATGCAGCATTCTTCTGGTCTCACCCGCTCAATGTAAGTTTCATTATCCAGCAGATAAAGTTGATTTGGGAAGTAGCATAATTCAAGCATGGAGCACATTGCACAGGTTGCACAAAATATGCTGTTTGGTGCAGATGCTGATATTTATATGGTCTAAAAGTATTATTATTATTATTTATTTTAGGTCTCTTAACTAGTTGCTTATTAGCATGCATATTACTACAATATTATTAGCTATTTATTAGCAATTAAGCAGATAATAACGCCCTATTCTACATGGTCTTTTCTTCCCTTACTACCTTACTAATAAGCAGCAAATTAGAAATGCATTGATAGAAAAGTCATAGTTAGTGAATAAGTGTTACCTATTGCAGAGCGTTACTCTTAGTAAAATATTTTTTAAGAACAAAACAACGTCATTATTGTTATTTATTTTATGAAAATCAATTAAAAACACAACCTGAAGGCCTTACTTGCTTAAAAGGTATAACTGCTATAAACTATCAATAAAAATGGCAGCAGGCAGGTTTTTCAGTAAATGGTTGATTATGTTGGATCATGTAGAAGCCTTGGATATGTGTGCACCAAATATGAGACAGTATAGGCTTTCAGTATTTGGGGTTTGTTCAGATCAGTAACTCTTAATAAAAGCAGAAATGCCACGTTGAGTTTTTCTGATTTCATCTCTCGTTCGTTTACTTTCTGTAAAACGTGCCTGGGTGAGCGGTTTGAGTCTCAGCTGGCTATCTCACACAAGCAGTTTCCTCCTCTTAGACTCCAGCTGAGCACTATTTCACTGTTTATTTACATGTAATTATTGCTGTGAGGTGCAGATATTAACACTGTCAAGAACAATTTGACCTGACATTTTTCACTGTGCTGATCTCCTGCTGATTCTAGCAAACCCTTCATGCCTCTCTCTCTCTCTCTCTCTCTCTCTCTCTCTCTCAGTTGAGGCACCAGTGCAAAGTGTGAGGAGCTGTGTGTGTGAGTGTGTGTGTGTGTGTGGTTTGAGTTCAGCTTGTTCCTGGTGGCTGAATCCATCCCATATTCACTCAAGCATATCAGTGAAGGAGAATAGGCGATTGTGCCTCCACACGTTCTTCAAATGCAACCAAACAGAAAGCATATTAACCTTCGTTTAGCTGACAGACTGTGGCTAAGATCTGTGGAAATATTTGAGAAGAATAATGGGATTGCTATTACAAACAAAAGTGAGCTTCACCCACCAACAAAGAATATTCAATCACATATATATATCTATATACTTCATTTTTATATTTTTTTTATATTACATATCAATGTATATTATTTAGATTTATATTATTGCAGCAAATTGGTTTATTTATTTATTTTTTTTACAACACGTAAAAAAAAAAAAATCTCATTATTAATTAATAATCATAGCAATAATAACAATCATTATTATGTATTTATATTGGGTAATTTTATAAATAAAATCCCTTATTCTGACATTGTATAAGTTACTGAATTTATCTTTTTTATCTCTTACATTAAATAAAATTCTTTATAATGTGTATGTGTATATGTATATATATATATATATATATATATATATATATATATTAATTATATGGCAGAGATTCACCAATATAGAATTGTAGACAATACAATATACTGTACCAAAATTTTACATTTTATTGTATTTTAGCCAGTGTTATACGTGTAAGTATTACTGAATGATCGGTTATTGATCAGTTATTTAATGATCATCTCACCAAGCACTGATCTAATCTAATTTATACTGCTTTGTTTATATATTCACACTAAAGATCTTTATAATTTGGATCAGGCTTCAAAATATTATAATGTACAACAGAACAAATGCTGCTATGGTTAGATCTTGGCTTGTATGCCTCCATTTTCATCTTATTTCATCTATTCTTTACATTTCAATACCAGGTGATATTTTTAAAACATGACTCTGTTTTGCCACTATAGTGTGCGTTTCTACATTAGAAGGCATTCAGCTGTCAGCATGTTTGCTGACGTGAGGTGTGACTGACCAGAGAAGAGAGGTAGAGGGCATATGCACACTATTTAGTACAGTAAACACCCTCTGAGGAGTGACAGCTTGTTTCAGCGGCTGATAATGGCTCTCATCTGTGTCCTGTATGTCAGTGCCCAGATTCTGTCAGTGTCAATCAGAATGTAATTGAGCACGATTATCACACGCTCCCTTCTCCTCCAGAACACCTACTGCCCTGTGTCAAACTAGCTCCGGTCCAGCCTAGTGAGCTCCCTACCTACACAGCATATTTTACAAGGTAGCTAATTCATACAAATTCGTACAATTTCTTCTAAATCGTACGTATTTTACGAGTTGACAACTCGAATGAATTTGTATGAATGACCTGACCCTAACCGCCCCTAAACCTACCTGTCACGGGTTTTTAGAGTGAGGTCGTATGAATTAGCACGAATTTGGGACCTCATACAAACACGTATGAATTGGTCGTGAGACTGCCGTGTTGGTTTATTATACCCTGGTGGAAATAAACTTCCATACTTTTGCTTAATGTACTTAATAACAGTATTTTCTTGTAAAATGTAAAATCTGAAAAGCGTTTTATATAGTTTTGCTTCAATTATTGGAACGTAGTTGTATCTCTCTGCATCGCTCCATTTGTATTCTTCCCCTTTATTTTCTCACCTCTCTCTGTCTATCTTTCTGTGTCTCTGTCCATTTACTCATTTAACTTTTACCCCCACTCCCCCCATTTCTGTCACCCTTTTCTCTTCCTCATCTCTCTCTCCTTCTCTTCTCTATTCGGAAGCCTCTTTTCAGTTTTGATTAATGTGCTTTGGCCAATTACGGCTGTGACACAGCGAGCGGCCCCCATCATCTGTTCTGTGTCAGCAGTCAGGCTGGCTGAAGCTCCCAGGCTGGTTAATTGGCCCGCACTCCCCTTCCACCATGACCAAAAGCCTCTAATTGAATTTATTCAACCACTGTTATTTTTAAATAGTCATTTTGTCTCAGATGAGCACCACTATGAGAAGTGGAGGAAAGCGGTTAATCCATAGTCGTGTTTAAAAAGCATCTGATTACAGGCCAATCTGTGTGGATTATTACAAATATTTGACATATATATATATATATATATATATATACATTAAGACTTGGGGGTAAAAAACTTTTAAACAGACTAAAGATGTATAAATTTGTCTATAAATATCAGATTTTTTTTCTTATTCAGTACTGGCCTTAAGAAGCTAGTAGATACTTACATGTTTCCCAGAAGACATAACAAGTTAGATATATACTGATTTTTAAATTCAAAAAGTTTTCACCGCCGGTTTTTAATACATGTTCTATTCTTCTGGAGCATCAGCAAGCAATTCAGCATTCAGTAATAGTTGCATAAGAGTCACTCAGTTGTCCTTAATGTGAAAAGATGGATCTCAAAATAATAACAAACAAGGGACTCAACAAGAACTATTGCTACACAAAACAAAAAACACAGCTGTAGCTCATTCAGGTAATAACACAGTATCAAGGGGATGTAGACTTTTGAACTGGATCATTTTTTGGAATTCAGCTCTGATTCAAATCCGGTGTAACTATGGTTCGACAAAACAGTTCAAATCTGTGTAAAAGGAAGTTGAGATGGCACAGTTGCATCAAAAACTGTGCTTTTATATCAGTTTTGCATTGGTTAACAGTATCAGGTAGGTTTAGGGTTGGATTTGGTAATGGGTATATTTCCAACATGATAGAGCATTAACTTTTAGCGTCAATCCTCAGATTCTGAAACTCTGAACCGCCGCAATGCATACCTATATCAATGTAATAAAAACATGCCAGGGTTTACATACTGAACCTACATTTTAGCGCCACTCAGTAGACATTACGCTTTGAAATTGCTGCGAAACGTGCAGTAAAAAACAGTGTTGCACAAAACGAGGTACATATTTTTGATGAGACCAGGTTGATATCTTTCATGAGAAACATCTTATTCAAGTCAGCACTAAATAACCAATAACGTGCATTTTGTTTGTTCTCTCTTATTTGGGTAAAATAATTAATATTTTGCAGATTCTGTGTAAACTTTTGACCTCAACTGTTTCAATCTAAAACAACTCCAATATCAATCGAAGTGCACTGTGTCTGTAATATTTTTCCTTGTTTTACTACATTGATTGCTGCAGTTCTTCCAGGATTCTTGAGTTACTCTGCTGTAATCCCGAATGGGCATCAGTCGAAGGGGTTGATAAATTACAGCAAGCGTTATTTACCGTAATCTTGGCCCCGGGACTGTCCTTTGAAATGCACACAAACAATCGACAGCAGGAGTGTGAAAAAGCACTCACAATTTCCAGTAGAGGCGACTATCAGCCGTGCAGATCAGCGAAGGGAAGAGATGATATTCTGTGGCTCTCAGATAACTCGCACACACTGAGTGGGCTGATTCCCCTCCGTCTGCCCTCCTGACCTGCACTAAACTTGAAGGTAGCACTGGAGGGCATTAGGGTAGGGGGAGTTAGTGGTGAGAGGAACTGTCTAATCCACTCTGGGCTAGATTAAGTGTAGTGTGCGTGTTGGCCGAGAGCCTGGCGAGGGTGCAGAGGCCTGTGCTATCTGCTCTGTTGGCAGGCTGGCCTGAAGGCAAACTCAGTACTGCTACTGGAGTCTTTGTACTCTTAAAAGCCCCCCATCTCACACTCTCCGCTCTCAAACCCCCTCCTCAAATCCTCTCTATCTGTCTGCCATCCATGCATTTCACTGCGTGCTTTATTTATCTTTAGCATATGTAGTTTCTGTTTTTAACTCTGTGTTCAGATGGAAATAGACTGTGGTTGAAGTAGATGCCATGTTTGATTTGACATTGAAAAAACATTGCTTGTTATGATGAACAACTTCAAGCATCACAATAGAGGCTAGAAAATGATGGAAAGTACTTCTAGTATTTTCTTTCTATTTTATTAGTTTGTATATTTGTTTATTTACATAAAGTCTCATTTTATTTTCAAAATTGTAGTCATACTTTTAATCTAAATTAAAAATGAGAACTTTTAACTTGAGTGAAAGTTTTTAATATTTTTAAATATTATTTATTTTATTAAAAAAAAAAAATTGTTTACTATCATAACCCTAATGACCAGAATATTAAATTGAGTGCAAGCTCTGTGAAATTACTTTTAATATTCCTTATCCATTAATGACAACTGTAAAGGTTAAGAGAATGCATTGGTCGAACAGTGACTGATATTGGCAGTGATTTGCTATTTGTGCCAAATTGTAACAATTTATAATTTGCACAGAAATGCTATAACATTATTTTAATGCTTAATAAAGAGGAATACTGTTGTTTCCAGCACTACTGCTTTTTTTCTTCTTCTAGTGAACATGTAAAATTGAGCGCCACTTGCAGTTGTAGCACAACTCCAATGTCTGACGTTTGGGAAAATTGCCTCTTGAAATGTTGTCATCTGCACCCGACAGATTCCTTTTAGCTCTGCAGTTGTCGAGCCGTTTCTTCGGAGCTTGACTAAACACGAAAGGACTCGTTGTACATTTAAGCAGACAAAAAAATGTATAAATTGACTGTTAAGGAAATTAGAGTGGTATGAAAGAATCCCTTTTAGTGCACTATTTGTTTATCTGAAAGGATGCACATTGTATCAATTTACAATTCTGGGTTTGCACCGCCTCCGGCTGGAGGGTCTCTGAAGTTGGAGAATTAATTAGTTTTTTATTATTATTTATGGAGTAATCTATTTGGAGTGAGGAAGGCATTGCCTCTGGGCTGTGTCCTTTAAACACTGGAGCCCTGACTTCCATTATCTACCACTCACACGACACACAACAAACGAGAAAAGCACTGCGGAAGATATAGTTGAAACAAAGGAAAGAAATGTATAGCCTGCTTGGGGGGGAAAGAGAATTCAAGTATGTGAAATGGAGATTTATTTAGTTTGTGAACTGTATTATCGGCCGCTGTTCGCCGGAGGTGCTTGTTTTGCGCAGATATGTCACACGCTCCCGTATCAGATTAATAATCTGAATGATATTGATTTTTGTTTATTTAGCTGCTGAATGTTCTGGGTGGGTAGATTTGTAATACAATCTCAGCTGAGCTTAATCTTTCCCCTGCGGCGAAGTTCAGCAGTTACGCCACTTTTGGTGAAGGTGAGTCAAGGTCACGATTCTCCTGAACGATGTCTAACTATGACAGCTTAAAAAAAGCTCTTGGACACAGAACGGCACAACCACAATTGGCCATTTTTAATGAACACGTCCAATATGAAATTAGTCATTGTAATATGCTTTGTGTGAAAACAAGGCCTGGTATTAGACCATGGTTTAGGCCATAGCTCTGTTAGAACGTTTAAGTACATTTTATGAATCATTATGATCATTGATTTGCATCTTAGGGCAAAACAAAGGCACTGAAATATTTTAAGATATGTCCGTGCAAGTTTATTTCAGTTAAAACTCAGCTCAGACATGCATTTAATCTTGGAATTGCTCAAGCCTTGTCTGTAAAGCTGGGGGGATGAGTTCATTATTTGGCCATAACTATAAGGGACAGTTCACCCAAAAATGAAAAATGTATTATCCTTTAATCGCCCACAAGTTGTTCCAAACCTTTATGAGTTTCCATCGTCTGCTAAACACAAAAGACGATATTTTGAAGAATGTATGTGACCAAACAGTTGACGGTAATACTTGACTTCTGTGGTATTATATATATATATATTACAATGGGGCCTTGAATGCTGGAATCTGATTGGCTGACGAACGTTCTAAGGTCACTAAATGGTTTCTATTATTTCAAAGTAAACAACAACAAAATAACAAAAACCCATAATGACACTGGCCAAACAAACAAATATAATAATCAATATGATAAAAACGACAGCTCATTTCTATGATTTGCCACAAAATTATGTTTTATTATGTATGGCAAACATACTCCATCTCTCAGAGACACACGCACATTAACATGTTGCTAGCGCTACACTGACAAACTTATCTTTAACATCAACCTAAAAACAACTTGACTTCACACAAGCGAGGTAACAACGGCGCTGTTAGTGAAGAAAATTAATTTGAAGTTTCAGTTTTAGCTGAACACTTTTGAGAGATGCATTTAGAGGAAATTCACATGCTTTCTCGCTTTCTCTCTCTCTCTCTCACACACACACACACACACACACACACACACTTACACTCATGACTTAGTTGCATTAGTCTGCTATCAACAGCTCAGGCCTCTGTTACTGGGTCAAAAATTACGTTTTGAAATTAACAACAGAGGTGTTTGATGAGATGTGGAAGAAATAATCCTACTCACAAAAGTACAAAAATCAGACAAATATCTTGAAATATATATTCTGATCAATATCGTGAGGTGTGGCAACCTTAGTAAAGGCAAAATAATTGACTCCAGGTCGTTTTTATTATAAAAATAATGCACACCCAAGTTGTAATGACCGCATCAACACCTCGGGTAACTTGAATTAAAATTATATATTAAATAAATAAAATCTATAATAATAATAATTTAATAGCCCATCACCAATATTCCTACACACAGAAGATGGCTTAAAGTTCAGAATTCAAAACAAATTTCTAAAATAAAAAAATAAAAATAATACCATTAATTTAAAAAAAATATATATATTTTTTTTCATTTATTAAGTGAGACTTGAATTCAAAATAAAAAATAAAAAATCAATTCAAGATTATCTGTTAAATTTATTTCTAACAATCTAAATACACATACATGTATATATTTAGAAAAATATGTTGGGTATATATTAAATATATTTATATACAATATAAATGATATGAATATAAATAAATACATGTAAATATTTCAAAATATAATGTATGCATGTGTCTTTATATATGCATAATAAACATATGCAGTACATACACATATATTATGTAAACAAATGACTTTTATTTTGTATGCGATTAATCATGATTAATCGTTGCCCAGCACTAATTTATGATTACATGTATATGTATATATATATATATATATATATATATATATATCCAAGAAGCATTTAGAAACATCTTCATATAAAATTTCACAATTATGTGTCTTTGAAATATGGGTCAAGTGTACTTCTAAATGCTAAACCATTTTTAAAAATGAAAGTGTACTTGAGAAAGTGTGTTCTCTTTAAGTACACTTATAATGCCATTTTATTGCACTATTTAATATTACGTTATCTGTAAATACAGTTTTTATCAAAATAGCTGCACAATTAACACAATTACATTTCTCAACTGATAGAAAGATGCATGCTGAAAAATAGGCTTGAAGTGTAGTGCCTGAATTCTATTCTATTCTAGCCATAAGAGGCCAACAGTAATTGTATTTTAGTGTTAAAATGTGCTAATGAGCCAGCTATTGGAGATGTGAATGATTTCTACCATATGACTTCCATTATAGCAGGGTTTCATCTTGGACATCGAAGGTCCAGGGATTTCTCTTCGCTCGCTCTCTAAAGGAGGTCAGCGCAGCTCTGTTGAGGAAGCGCTGCTGGAATTTGGCTCTTTATAATTAGAAGCGCTGATAGAGGAGTCGGTCCTGATTGTCTGCCGCTTTAATTTAATGTGCATATAAAGAAGGAAGCAGTGTAATCAAGCTTCAATTAACCGATGACTAAATCTCTCCCACCCCTGCAGCTGCCGTCCGCCCCCATCATCCCACCCCACGGCCCCCTCGTGTGGCCACCAACAAGGGCTACTTGTGCTTTCCATTGGGGTAATCTGCTATAATCAGGAAACGTATGAATCTTCCAGCCATATGGCCACATCACATGTGTCTCTTATAAAGACACGGCAATGAATCTCCCGCTTATGCGGATGCATGTCACATGTGCGCTGAACGGCCTTCCATGCTGATAGAATTAGCATGAGGAAACCGCTAACCAGCCTTATGTGTCTGGTGCGCCTCGAGTGCTCCATATTTCCTGCGAGACATTTAGGGAATATTCATCATAATGTGATTAATTTCCCACGTCCGCTCGCGCGCGCCTCTCGTTGTTTGTGCTGAAGTCGCCATGTGAACTGCGTTTAAACTCGCACGGATATGAGTTTGTGTGTGTTTAAGCGGCTCTGGATGCTCTAATTGGTTTAGCAGCCAAAGGGAGTCAAAGGGCAGCGTAGCGTGTCGAGACGCAACGCGAACCTGATGCTGGGAAGGATGCTTTCTGTCGACTTGAGAGGGAACTCTTCTCCATCCCCAAAAACCATTACTGCTTTCGCTCTTACTCTGTAAGACCTTTTCACCAGACCTCATGCTCCATGTTGTTTAAAGAGTGGAACATAGGCTACTTGTTGTTTATTCTTTTAAGCTAGAATTTAGTCGATGTTGACTTGTTTGAATTACCAGTGTATGCTTTGGATATTTTTTTGTATTATTTTAATGATTAATTTTTCTACATTTATATTTAGGGTTATTATGTGATAAATAGTCATAAAAACATTTATATATTATTTATTTTATTTTGTTTAGGGAGTATTGTGTGAAAATCAGTAAACAATACTAAAATAAAGTTGTATTTATTAATTTTTAGATGTATTTATATGGTTCTTATGTGATAATAATTCATCCTAAAAATAGATTTTTTTATTTGTTATATGTTTGTTTTTAAGTAAGGGTCAATATTATTAATAAATATAGTGCCATAGTTGGTCAAAAATACTAAAACAAAACATTTTTATTTTTGTATGGATTTATATATATATATATAAATAAATGCATTTATTTATTCCCTCACTCATTGACTCCTACACATGCATATAGGGTTACTACATGATATAATATATATGATATATTTAAGTCTAAGAATTATTATTTATAGTTAACACTGTGGCTACATTTCATTCCTGATAACAGGAATGGACGGTCAAGCACATTGCATTGTGGGAGACAACATTGTGCAACATTTTGAAAACTTTAGTAGGTCATTCAAAGTAATATGCATTTTACTGTAAAATTAGTATTCGAACAGTCATTAATTGAGTTCACTGCAAATACCTCAAACAATACGGATCTTAACCATTCATTGTTTTTCAATGCAGAAACAGATAAACAAGCAGCTTGTGCTTACATTAATGTTAGTTTAAGAGCGCGGCCTGTGTGTTAGGGATGGGAGATCACGTACTTGGCTCTGTTCGGGCTGCTGCTCATTATTATTCATGAACGTGGGGGTGTTTCTGGGGCCTGGGGGCGGGATTATCTTCTCCCTCAGTGCTTGTTGTGCTGGAGGCCTCAGTACAGGGGTCTGTTTGGCACCACTGCTGGGGTCTGATGGGTCTGGCCTCGCTCCCCCGTCTCTTTCTTTTGCTGTATCACTCTTTCTGGCCGCTGTTAATCACTCTGGGACGCTGGCTTTGCTCTGTGCCTGGCACCAGTTCACTCTGTCCCTTTTTCTTCCATTTTTTTTTTTTTTTTTTGGACTGTGAGAATGACCTGCCGTGTGAGAGGATCTCCATTTGATAACTCAGAGCATTAAATACCTGCCAAAGAGTTCAAAGTATTTGGTGATATATTTGCTTTTAACCACATGTATTTATTTTTAAATAACATGGCAAAAAAAATCAAGTATCACAGACTTTTGCCAAAAATTGCATCCATGAATTGCATCCAAAATAAAAGTTTTTGTTTACATAAATTATCATGTTATTATATGTGTTTGCGTGTACGGTGCATATTTTTTATGTCTGACTATATATATATATATATATATTTATATATAGTCATACATGTGTATGTTTACATGTTACATATTATATAAATGATATGAATATACATGTAAACACATGTACATTTTTGCATAAATATATATTGTATGTGTGTGTATTTTTATATGCATAATAAATATACACAGTATACGTATATATTGCAAAAAAAATGTTTAGATGCATTTAATTGCGATCGATCATACTACATTTTTATCAAATAAGAATGAAGATTTTTTTTAAGACAAAATACAAGACTCGTTCATCTCAGAAATGGTTCTAGAAAGCAAAAATACAATAAAATGCATCATATTTTGCCAACGTAAGGTTGCATCTAAATTTTTCCTTCATTTTAAGCTGGTTAAACACCTGCTTCTGTCTTTGTGTCTCTCTAGGTGATGAGTATTTTGAGTAACCCCAGTGCCGTCCCGTCCCAGCCGCAGCACGATTTCTCCATTTCTCCTCTCCACGGCAGTCTGGAGGCGTCTAACCCCATCTCAGCGAGCTGCAGCCAGCGTTCAGACCCCATCAAGAGTGTGGACAGTCTGGCCTCCTCTCAGTCCTACTGCCCCCCCACATACAGCGCCACCAGCTACAGCATGGATCCCGTCACTGCTGGATACCAGTACAGCCAGTACGGCCAGAGTACGTGCCGCCCAAACATTATATGTGTGCCAAGGGGGCATTTATGATTATGATTTCAAATATATTTGATTATTAATGTTGAAAATAGTTCTGCTGCCTAATAAAAATTTTGGAAATAATAATATATTGCACTCTTTAGTCAATAGAAAGTTTATTAATATATAGTTTATATAGCAGCAAATTAGACTAACTTAGGTGACACCTAAGACTAAAGTATGGTGCTGAAAATTCAGTTTTTCAATATAGTAATAAATTACAGTTTAAAATATATTCATGTGAAATTGTAAGCCAGTACCACACAGGCTGATCTTTTTGGTAGGGAAGCCACTATAGTTTAGTCACCTGTGTATGGACAGTCTGTTTCCTCTCTGCCAGTGACCTCTCTGCCATCAGACACATGCTCCTGATAAAGACCCCAGCATCGGCCCAGGGCACCTCTGTTAGTCACAGTACTCTTCCTTCGAAAGGGAAACGGACACTTCAAAGCCCACTTTAACACCCCGAGGGTCCCAATGTCCTTTTAGTCACCTCTCTCACACACACACAGAGAAGCTTCAGGGCAGGAAAGAATTGATTGATTGAATTAACATAATCAGAGGCTGATGTTGTCACAGAAGTCAGTGGTTTCTATCTACACGTGTGTTTTGTGATGTGTCTTACACACCTTGAGATATTGTGTCCAGACAGAGGTTATCTAAATCAAAGTCCTCAAAGATTTTTTTTTTTACAATTATTTATTTTTTTCTGCAAAAAAGTCCTATTTGGGGGTTTGGGTTAGTCTATAGTCATTATGATGAGCTCTACGAGAATGGCGGAGGCCTGTGGTTTGACTGCGGTGAACTGTGTAGGTAAACCTGTGTGTGTGTGGGAGTGTGAAGTAGTGTCAGGTCCATCAGAAGGTGCAGGAGGGTTGATTGAAGAGATCTGACGAGCGAATGTCAGGTTAATTATGAGTGAGATTGAGAGGACTGATCTGTTTAATGAGTCAGACGAGAGAGCTGCTGAAATTGAGGCGAGTATGAAGCATGAAATTTCAAACGCTCAGAGTAATAAAGACTGGCACATACACACACACACACCACTGAGTGAATGACACCAGGCTTACTCGTCTCTCTCCGGCCCTTGATTGACTAAACGCCCATTTTAGTTTGTAATATCCTTTATTAATCTTTATGTGTGCCATTTGTTGAATACTCTGGTCTGAAGTTTATAGAAGTGAGAAGGGACTGTATTAAATATGTGGTGGATTGTGGCGGCTCTGTTTTAATGATTTGATTAAATCCCTGTTCTCACAGTTTTAAAAAATTATTCCCAGCTGTTAAAATAAAGCTGTTATAAAGTAAAATTCATAGTCTCATAAAATCTTTAATGTAAAATAAATTATTTCAGTTACTTACCAAAGCAATTCCCCTTTAAGGTTTTAAAGTATGCCTATTAAAATAAAGTAAAGCATAGTTAAAAGTATTACAATTACTAAAGATAGACAGATAGATAAATAGATTTATAAGAAATGTTATATAAATATGCTATATATTTCTAAAAATATACAAACAAATTCTAAAAATAAATTAATATAAATATAAATAAATATATACATTAGTGTTATTAATACTGATGTTATGTTTATATTTTAAATATATTCATATATATATATATATATATATATATATAGTGTAAAATATGAGAATATAAATGTTTATACATGTATACATGTTTATACATAATAAATTTACAAATACACATATATTATGTATACGTATGTATTTTGGACGTGATTAATTAATTGTTTGACAGCACTAAATAAAATTTTTTCATTTAAAAGTTAAAACATACACAATAAAAAATGAATTCACAATAAACTGCTATTTTAATAACTTAGAAATAATAAATAAAATAGCCCTACTTGTTCACAAAGTACAAAGGAAAGCTTTGTTTGGACGTAAACCATGCTGAAACCATAAATAACACTTTTTAACATGGCATTCTTTATTAAAATTATTTTATAAATCATAATTATGTCTCTTTTTTTATGTAAGCACAACCTGTATGGTCCTGCATCAGTAAATAAAAAACTAAAAATCCAATGTACAGTATTTGTACGGCAATCCAGTTTTGAACCGGTTCATCGATACCATTTGAACCAAACTTGTATGCTTGTGGTGTTTTGTGTCATACTCATGAGAACGTGTTTGTGTGTCGTTTCCTACAGCTGCTGTGGACTATCTGGCCAAGAATGTGAGTCTGTCGACCCAGAGAAGGATGAAGCTGGGCGATCATTCGGCGGTGCTGGGACTCCTGCAGGTGGAGACGGGACAGGCTTACTGAGCCCGAGCTCTTCAAACACACCTTCACGCGCTCTTAGATGCACAAACACCTCCTCCGTCCAGCTGGAGCTCCTCGGCACGAGCGTGAGAGGCTTTTACTCTGATTCTCAAGACAAGGAACCCTTGCCATTCCATTTGACGTGACCTCCTCGTGATTCTGGGCTTGTCTTGTACCTCCAAGGACGCATTCCGAGCCATTTCCAAAACGTACTTTCACCTCGCTGTGCATAGTCGTGTATGAATCTCAGTGTCATTACAATGGATAATCTCGCTTGTTTTCTATCGATATTGTTATTACGATTGCCCTTCCAGTTGTTGTAATTATGATTATCGTAACTATTGTTTCGTTTCGTTGTTTCAAGATTCCACACGTAGCATTTTTTACTAATTCAAAACCCGAAGATTTTTTTTACGTGAAATGCTAGTGGGCTAAAATGAACAGGGGATTGTGTGTGTGTGTGTGTGTGTGTGTGAAGTGTGACTGCTGGTTTTTCACTTTCCAGCCGTAATGTTCCTGAGCGATTTGACCTTCTCTGCCTTCATATTTCACTTGGCATTCCATGCGAACTTGGCCACTCTGTGGGAAGTCTGGCTTTCTGCTGGGAAATAGCAGTGCTTTCAGAGGACCAGTGATTTTTCCCTCGTGTAAATGCCTGTTTTGTTCTCAGCGATCATCGGGTCGAAAGAAAACGACATTGATACCAGATTTAAACAAAAAAAAAATTACATTTTGTTGTTTCATTTTCTAGAGTAAAGCAACACTTTGCTCTCCAACTAGACAAAATGTAATAGTTTTAAACATTTATATTACGATTCTGAGTCAAGCAACGCAAACATTTCACATTCCATAAGCCTATAGATTATAAAATGTGCTTATAAAGTAAAATGTTTCAAACAAGTGGGTTTTAGACCAAGTACTACAGTGTTTAAAAGTTTGGGGTCAGTATGATACATATTTTTGAAAATGATATCTTTGATACAGTTAATAAAACAGTAAATATTATTGCAATTTCAAAATGCAATTTCTATTTGAATATATGATCAATTGTAATTTATTTATGTGATGCAAAGCTGAATTTTCAGCATCATTACTCCAGTGTCACATGCTCCTTCGTATCAGTTTCAAAAACTGCCGCTTAATATTTTTTGGGGAACCATGATTATTTTATTTTCAGGATTTTTTTGATGAATAGCATTTTTCGTAACATAGTCTTCATTGTAAAGTTTAAGCAGTTTAATAAATAATAATACAAATCTAACTGGCCCGATACTTTTTACACGTTTGACAACATTCCAGCTATTTCTGTCTATGATGAGATTACAAAAAGTGACCAATCAAATCGCTTTCTCAAGTTCCCATTTCACTTTCTCTTTTTTACGTTACAAATGGATACAAATACTCACGCCAGGGCTCCTGTAATTAAAATCTCATGCATTCACAAGTTTGTACAAAAAAAAAAAAACAGTTGTGAAATTTCGACATTTGTGTAGCACTCACAGGTGACATTTTGACACGTAAATGGAACTGTACAGTAGATGAAGCAGATCGTTTATTGTTTGTTTATAAAGAATATGTTTTATACTAAAACAGAAAAGGTGTTGTGTGGTAGATGAAGCAGGGGATATGTGTAAGTCTTATATTGTAATTTTGTGTTTATATTTTCTTTGCTTTCGATAGATATTATGTATCATTTTTCTTAGGCTCCACCGTGAGAAGCTCTTGATAAAAGACACTTAAAACTGACTGGAAGGTGAATCCTTTGTTTATGATTCCTATAGCTTCAAATCTGTGGATCCATAATGAAGATGAAATATGTGTGGAGGTGACCGATGGCTCATGGGAAACACAGCAGTGTTTGGTGCTAACTGACTGCTTCTGACTCTCAACGAATCTTCGGGCGAACATTTCATTGGGTGCATTAAAGGGGAAATGAACTCTTCGAGAAGCCACCTGACACAAACCCCGCCCACTTCCCTTTCAACTGTCGATATCTTCATCGAAACGAGCAACGAAAAGACTTCTAGTATAGAATATCCACGGCTAACACCTTTGTTAATCAACATTTGGATATTAAAAATATTAGCCATCATGCCCCTCTGGGACGTCAAACTGGGCACCTGCTTTCGTTAGCATTTGTGTTTTTATGCTTTCCTCCCATTTCCTTTCAGCATGTGTGTACGTTACCATGGTATAATTTATTCTGCTGTATGAAGTAGTAGCTTTAGTGGGAACCTTGTATTTGGTATTTACTACCTTCAGCCTGTTGGTGTCTTTACTGTAACACTGGCGTAAATGTTATCAATTAAAGATCTTAAACTGACATAAGGATCAAACGTCCAGTTTCCAGAGTTTTTCTTGCATTTATTGAATTTGTTTGACAAAATGGTCATAGGTTTGATTGTGACAGCTGTACTAGATTATATTCCTGGACATTTTTAATATGCATTATGGTAGCATGCAGGAAATGTTGATGAGACCTGAACTTTGAAATGTAAAACATTACTTTAAAGAGTATGTGGAAACACTTATAAAGTATATAGGGACCAATTTTCGCTATACTAACTAGTATTATTATTAGTGCTTATTAAGCACACAACTGCATGACCATGCTCTAACCCTACCCAGTAGTTAAACAACTACCTCACTAACTATTAATAAGCAGCAAATTAGTAGTTTACTGATGCACCAGTCATAATTAATAGCTTGTTAATAAAGAGAATTGGACTAAGTGTGACTATGAATATTATAACTCATCATGAATAATTGGAAGAAATATCAACACTGAAACTTCTCAATGTTTTTGGTGCAGTGTAGTTTTTTTGGAAATACTGCTCAGGTCAAACATCTTTCATGTGTTAAAGGTTTAAAAAATTAAATATTTACGAAACATTAAAACATAGTTTTTCTTAGTGTGAAGGACAATCTGTCCAATAAAAAGTTTCCATGTATGTTCTTCGGTGAACCAATCAATGTCAATAAAAAAAACCTTAATTTCTAAATGTATAGAATTAGAGAAAAGAAGGTATTTTAGGCAGTCTCCTATATAGCTTACATAAAAGGAAGTGCCTCCAGAGTGTAAGTTAGTGTAGCACACAGCACAGTATGTACAGCTGTGAGAAGTTGTCTAGGTATTCATGCTCGCTGTCTGTCTGCTGTGGTCTGGACTCGTTGGCAGACTCCGTCACACAGGGACTGCTGGAATGCTGATGGCATGGCATAGATTCCTAACCACATGATACCAAAACCAGCTGCTGTCCCAACAAGACATTCTGCACATACTGTAACTGATTTCAGTTGATCTTTCTGATGACAACTCAGTGCAGTCTTTATTATCTTATTTATCTTTATTAATTAGCACACAGTCAGAGTTTTACATTTTAGCTCCTCTCTAAAATCTAGTAAGCTAATTTGTATGGACGTATCATGTGGAATTATTTTTTTTTTTTTAAATATTGGTAAACTTTCAGTATAGGGAGCAATTCTCACTATTAACTAGTTGAATATGTGACCCTTGAACACAAAAGCAGGTGCATTTATAGTCAACAATACATTGTGTGGGTCAAATGTATCATTTTGTGCCAGAGAAGTAAAGATCATGTTCCATGAAGATATTTTGTAAAATAAATTTGTTCCATAAAAAAAAAACTACATTTTTGATTAGTTGTTGTTGTTTGTTGTTCTATATCAGCCAAATATTGCCCACTCTTAACAAACCACTCATCAAAGGAAATAGTTTGTGTCTAATTATTTAGTTTTGTCACTAGCAACTATGTAATATGTGGGATAATGTTGTCACAGAACAAAGCCTGTCAGGCTTATCAGCAACTTGACGTGGAACGGACAGAAGGGCTACATTAACCCTTACGTAACAACTACGTTACTAACTATTAATTAGCCGCAACTTTACTGAGGCAAAGTTAGTTACTAGTGAGAATTGGACCTTAAAATAAATTCAAAGTGAAATATTTCTAAATATTTCAAATTCTAGGCTATGGAAAATTTGAAAAGCATCAACTCTCTGTCATCTACACTAGACTCAAAAGACCATAGTTGGTTGTTGCATAATAGTACATTTTCAGCTATATTTTTACATTATTGCACCTATTTGTCTCAAATAATTAAAGGGTTAGTTCACCCAAAAATGAAAATTCTGTCATTTATTACTCACCCTCCTGTCATTCCAAACCCATAAGACCTTTGTTCATCTTCGGAACACAAATTATTTATTATTATTTTCTATGAAATCAGAGAGCCATCTGTCCCTCCACAGGCAGACAGAATCCAGAAACACAATAAAAAATAATTAATGACAGAATTTAGATTTTTGAGGCAACTTCCAATAGTTTCATTCTCTCCAACCAACAATTTTAATATTCTTTTTTTATCCTTGTTGTAAAACCATATATTCCAAGTATATTTGTAGCTGCAGCAATCATATGGATTACCATATCTCTTAAGCACCTTCTAGAACATCAGTCCTCTTTGATTCGTTTGGCTTTGCAGAGCATAAATCCATAGGGTGAGCTGATATTTTATCCTCCTGACAGTCTTATACGATTGCACTAAGGTCTTTATATTTCACAATGTGCTCTTTATCCTATATGCTTTGTGTTTTCGTTGTCAGCCTCTCTCTGAGGCATGCGTGAGATGTTTCAAGTCTCTTCTGGATTAAGCTAAAGCACGTGTTCTGGCTGTCCGATCCTCGGCCTCCACCTCCGTCATTGCTCTTTCTTCAGCTCTCTCCCTCCATGAGGCACCGCCCAGTCAACCGTGTGTCCTCGTCTTTGTTACCCTCTCCTCTCTCGCCTTTTGATCCAGTAATTGATTGACTACAGGAGGAGGATTCGACGAGACCCACAAGAGCCAATTCCCCTCGCTTTTCTGGAGAGCTTCTGATAAAGTGCCGGGCCGTATATGTGGTCCCTACACCAGACATATGGCCATTGAAGGTGGCTATGAGCCACGGTAGCTTAGCCGCGAGCTTTCTCCAGGGGCCCGGGCTTGTGTCCTGCCGGTAATGGGCTTGTTTAGATCAGAGGGATGGAAATGAAACTCTTGAGCCACGGAGAGTAGGATGCCGGTGGACTCCTATCTCCCAGGAGGCAGGCCTCACAGCGAGAGGCATCTGCATAGACTGAGCTGGCCACGCGAGAAGAGGGCTGATAGATTCGGATCTCATTTAAGAGAGCTAGCGGTGAGGAAGCAGGCATGGAGAATGAGGAGGTTGATGGACCTAGCCCAGCGAGAGCCAACAAACAGAGCAAAGGACAGTTTAATGATAGCCATTATTGCCCCACTTTGAGACTTCAAGACACTCCACTTGATAAAAAAAGAACCAGTAAAATATAAGCAACAACAGCACAATATTCAAAAGTTAACTCCAGGCTCATAGACTTCACCTTCATTTAAGTAGTTTTGTCTTAGACATTAATAAAATCTCTATCACAGACTTGTTATGTTTTTTACTGTTGGCTACACTACAAAATGTGCTTTCACTTTTTTCAAAAGGTACGCTTTTGTTGATTTTAGGCACTAATACAGTATATACACATTAGATAGCGGTATGAAAATTTAAGGTGCCAATATGAACCCTTTGGTGCCAATAATGAGCAAATGCAAAATAGTTGTTGACAAATGCTCATTACTACTGCAGGTCCCAGCATGCTTTTCACGGAGCTGGATTGGGAATTGTGAGCTCAAAAGTTAAATTGGGATGTTAGTTGGGTTAAGAGTGAAGCTTGTTCTTAGATTGAGAGTTTGCTAATTGTTGTGCTGGTGTTAGTGATTTGCTAATAACATGTATACAGTAGCTACATCTTTCTATGCATTGCTTACTTGATCCATGTTCTCTTATTTGTGCAGCAACGTATCTGCAGCGCTTTTAATTTGGTGAATGCAAGTAGTTGCCACAATTATTTTTGATTAAATCAGGACAATATTTTTATCTTTCATCTGAGCACAGCTTGAGATCTTTTTTTTCTGAAAAATCTCCATCACATGCTCTATTTATCTCATCACTGTTTATGTGAAGCAATTATCCCATACCAAAGAGATCTAGTCTGTGATTGTTCCCTATATAGAGTGAAAAACAAAACAACAAATCAGCATGATTTCACGTGAACACCATCTTGGCTGTGCGCGTCTCTTTGTATCTACATATATATGTAAGAAAATGAGGGTTTAAAGAGGCACAGAGGACCTGATCCTGGCAGATTACACCGGAGGTGTTCTTCTCTGAGGCTTATGTGTCTTAAGAGAGCTGCGCTGTTTCCGACTGTCATGGCTGTCACAGTGAAAGCACTTACGGAGACCCGTAATTCTCTAAATCCCGTAATTATTCCACGATACATAATGTACCTGCGCCGCGGCCCGTCTGACGGCCTACTTTGACTCCGGCTTTGCACAGACAGAGGCATCTGTAAGCTGGGATTTCAGTCTCATCTTTGGCAGCGGGAGATCTCGTAAAGAACATCTCCCAATATTGCTTTTTTAGGTAAGGCCTCAAATTTGCAAAAGTAAGTCGAATTAAGATATTTCAAGTCGATTCGTTTTCAATGTGTCATTGTCATCGCAGGATAAGTCACCGGGAGACCAGCCGCTGTCTTAGCTACTTCTTCCCCTCGTTGAAGTCGAGTGCATCTTCAACTTCTAAAGCAGAGCTTGAAGAAGTTCTCCACTTTGCGCTTTTTCTCACCTCAAGCTCGGCATATGCACGTCGGAATTGTTTATTTTTCCCATTCTGTTCTTCACACGCACTCGCACACCTCTCTCCTCTGTAGATAAGCGGTTAGCGCGGGAATAAAGAGCCACTGAAGTTGGGAATCTGAGAGATGGCTCAGCGCGATAAGGCCGCTGTGAAGCCAGGTTCGATTTACATATAAAAATCAGCGCGCGCTTGGCTCGCAGACTAATTAATATTAATAACTAAAATGCAAATGAGCTCAGACAGAGGAGGCCCGTACGGTAGAACAAACCGGGGTTTTGTTCGGGATTCACACATAAGCCTCTTCTGAACGTAAGAGGGCTGCTAACAGCCGTGACGCCTGGGCATAGAGCGCAATACACAGAGACAATTTTTCTAGATAATAGCCTATCACGCAGGATACAATTTAAATTAAAAAATGCAATTTTCACCTTGAAATGAACAAATGATTACAATTTCTATACAAATTAAGGCATCCAGGCTGTGGCTCAGTGCAGCGCCAGGGCCATGAAACTTGACATAATTGCCATGAAATACATTTTCAAATATTTGTATTTTGTCCATCGCTTTAAAACATGCCACTCTTGGCTTCTGTGGGTATGTGATCTTACCTTCTGGCGGAGGAAAAAAAAACACATAAAAAAGAGGAGAAAATCATCAGAGATAAAAAGCTCTTCAACGAGGAAGATAAAATGTGTAGAAGTGGAGGAAGGCAAACACACACACACTGAATCGGTCTCTGCAACCCCTGTGGCTATCTCTAAAAGCCAAATTATGGTTTCTTATCAAGGCAATCATATCTAGCAGTTATCTGCTGCTATGATAGACACTCTCTCCTCCCGATATCTCATTCTCTCTCAACGTTTCTGTCTGAGCACTTATTTATTTGTGATTAGGGACAGCCTTTGGAAAATAAATAATTGTGGAGGAGAACCAGACTTTTTTCTCTGGATTTTCAACTTTAGGGGTTCTTTCAGATGACGGCAGATAAGTTTCTGTGCGCTCCAGGCAGAAAAAGTAACAGGGCCAAAATCACACTATCTGTAGTCTTTCCTTCTGCCTCGTTTTCTTTCTCTGTGATTAATGTTTATTTTGTTATCTGGCATCTTTGGTTCATTTTCTTTCAGAATGAACACAATATGTTATAAATAAAACAAAATGTATTTTATGAACTTATTTTAACGTAGTAAATGTGGGTGTGGTCACTTGAATGTGCGAGGCGTCCATAGGAACTAATGAATCGGAAGTCTGGCGCATTCACAAACAATAGGGTGGATTGAGAACATCATCGTGTTGGTTTGAATAGTTCATCTGAAACATATCTGTTATCGCACACTCCAGTTCTTTCACGGAAAACAAAAGTAGATGTTCATGCTGCTCTTTTCCATACAATGAAAGCATCATTTAAACCCATGTAATAGCTCTGTGTTAGAAACAGACTTAAATTTAAGCTGCTAATCAGTGCAGAAGCTCTTAAAGGAATAGTTCACCCAAAAGCGCATTCTAATAATAAAATAAAGCACAATAAATAATAAAATAAACCACTGACATTGGCTAAAATATAATAAACTATTATAGTTACTGAAAAAATTATTTTTAGTTTTAATCAAAATGCACATTTTTTGCTACCTGATGATGTATTTACAAGAATCTACCAGTTTGTGAACTAGGTCTAACTAACCAGGCAAACCATGACCCTATAGTCTGCAAGTTTAACAATACAGAAATACAAATGTGATTTCAGAGCTGTGGCTAAATATTCTGATCAGCATTTAATTTTGTTTTCCTTTGCTTTTAAAAAACTTTTTTTGTTTTTATTTGCTCTGTTTAAAAGTTAATGTAGATTGCTTCTTCTTTCACTGCTGAGTTGGTGAATCTCCAGGAGCCGTTTCTATCTTCTCTCCCCCTCTTCCTTATCACATGCTTGGACAAAATCGACTAAAGCTCTGACAGTGATGTGGACAGCGGGCCCATTAAATCCCGATCTGCTCCCTCCCTCCTCTTTTCTCTTCTCCTCGTGAAGGAGATTCTGTCATCCAGAGGTGCACATCAGATTTCAATAGCTGACCTCTTAATGCCGGGGGTCAGCCCTGCACTGGCAACAATTTCACACTGAAGATGAAAGGGAAATGAACAGGCAGGACGCCGGGGTGACCGGGAGGCCCTGACCGGGCAGAGAAGTGCTGTCCGAGCCGCTCCAGCGCACTCAGAGCTGAGGTTGGAGGGGTGAGGGGTGCTAACATCAGGACAGGAGAGCCACAGCAAGAGAACTGACCTCAGTGTGGTGAAAAACAGCGTTACTGCTGAAAAGGGAAAGAAGGAAATTTCTGTCATTAATTACTCACCCTCATGTCATTCCTTCAGTTATCTTTGGAACACAGATTAAGATTTTTGTAATGAAATCCGAGAGCTTTCTGATTCTACGTAGACATAAAGGCCCAGAAAGGTATGAAAGCACTGATAAAATACTCCTTTGCTGCGTACGAAATCGCTTACTTCCCTACTATATAGTACGCGAAAAACAGTATGCGAGGAGAGTAGTATGTCCGAATTCATAGCATTCGAAATTCAGTAGGCGAGAAGTACCCGGATGACCTACTGCTTCCGGCCGA
>JAUMHR010000060.1:4257100-4271597 GCA_032361145.1 Enteromius fasciolatus | reverse complement strand
TAGGGAGCCAGTGCAGTGTTGACAGAACCGGGCTAATATGCTCATACTTCCTGGTTCTAGTAAGGACTCTAGCTGCTACATTTTGAACCAACTGCAGTCTATTTATCAAGCGTGCAGAACAACCACCCAATAAAGCATTACAATAAACTAATCTTGAGGTCATAAACGCATGAATTAACATTTCTGCATTTGAGGTTGAGATTATAGGTCACAATTTAGATATGTTTTCATATTACTTATGTACAATTACAGGTTTTATTAATGTTTTAATATTACTATTTAGTAGTGCGGTCAATAATAAATTAATCAATTAATCAAATTCAAAAGTAAGTTTTTGTTTACATAATATGTGTGTGTTCTGTGCATATTTCTGTATATATAAACACATGCATGAATATATTTAAGAAAATTAACATAGAAATATAAATGTATATGCATGTAAATATTTCCAAAATATATGCTATATATGTAATATAATATGTATATATGAGTGTATGTATATATATACATAATACATATTCACAGTGCACACACAGATTATGTAAACAAAACGTAATTAATATATTTTTATTTGATTTTAGCTTTTTTTATAGTCTACAATAATAAATGCAGGCTTAAATGTCCAAAGAGGTTTTAAGGCCACTATTCTGAGAAGTACAGCTGAGTCTGTCTGTGTTTAGCAGGTTTAATCTCCTCTGTTCATTCACCTCTCTGTGAACGAGGAAAGCGAGATAGACAGACATACAGAAAAAAAGACAGAGAGGCAACTTGAAAGACTTGTGTTTTCCCTGTATGTGAAACAGAATGAAAAGTAACATTTGTTTTGCCGCCTGTTCGTTTCCCCCCGTAATGCGCACAATCAAGGCCAGAGAAGAGGCTAAATGCATTATACATCAGCGAGTGGCACCACGCACTTGGCCGTGATCCTGCCGCTGTTGTCACTTTAGGTTATTTGAAGAGGAAAGTGCTTTAGCCAAAGACTAGAGCGCTTTTCTCTCTCCTTTGCATATGAAGTGGAGGCAGGCTAGAGAGAAGCCAAGCTTAAACTGAGACAGAGATGCTCTGAGCTCTTCTGCAACTTTGTCTTCACACACTGGGGTGTCAATAGACTTACAACACACACCAAAACACTGGCCAGATACAGGCCATTGCGCAATACCCGTGACAAGCATGTCTAAATGAGAAGTTTCATCACAATAAACTGGCATTTGAGGTATTAATAATTCCTTCAATAACTGATTTATTTCTGTTTACTACTGCTGGTTTTAGTAATGCAGATAATTATTTAACTGATTTTATTATGATTGTAACTGAATGAATTATTATTTATGTAATGCATTCAAATGTGGCCTTCAATATGCATTGGTACTGCAATAAAACGTTTTAAATGTAAATAAAATGTATTATATTTTTGTTTTATATTAGTGTCACGGTGTTGGCTAAGTATCATGTTAACCTCACAAATTTTAATTTTATATTGCTTAAAGTGAGTTATTTACTCTTTACTTATGAAATGTAATCATCAAATATTACAAGTTTAATTTAATAAAAATGTCTAACTAAGAATTTTCATTATAAAATGTGAGGAAGTAATAATACAATGGTTTGAAGTAATACTACAAGTTTTGCTAGTAATCTTTGAATAATTTTTTTAATTATTGATTTTTAGATATTTTATTATTTGAAGAGCTATTTTACTGACTTTTCTTCAGTGCCACATACTACTTCAATAGCTACTGTACGTTTATTATAATTTTACTATTATACTATTATTATAATTTTTTATTATTATTTATTACTTGGAGTTTACATTTTTTATTTTATGTTTTATTATTTTATTTTATATTTTATTAACATCAAATTGTCCCGGAATTCTTGTTTTAAAATGACAAGTGTTTAAATAAAAGGTTAATTATTAGTACAAAATTAAATGTATCCATTTAATTATCTTATAACTAATATTACTGATAAATGTTCAGTTAGATATTTTGTAATACTGCCCCCTGCAGGTCAATTAATGAATCTCACTTTAATTAGTTTATGTAACAAGTTAAACATCAACAGATTTGAGACTATTTTGACATGAGGAGTTTTTATCTTCTTCTTTTTTTGTTTGTTGAAAGTTGAAATATCGTCATTCACTCTTCGCTGTATTCTTGCAGTGAACCTATAGCTCTTTTTAACATCAAGAGCTGTTAAACTTTAGAAATGCCAAATCAATACAGCGATCCATGCAAGTTCAGACTAAAAAAAGCAAGTTCAGCCGCACTTTATCGCATTCTGTTTTCTTTAAGGCGAGAAATGTGAGTTTTATTTCATTTCTGAGCCAGTGAGTCCCACACAAACAATCTCTGACATGGATGTACCATTGATTTCACATTCGCCCGTCCAAACTTAAAGAGACGATGGGATTGTGTGTGAATCCTCAAACCTGTGTGCAACCCGACTCTGTCAAGCTGACACCAGCTCCTCTCTCTGTAAACTGCCGAGATTATTCACTCAACAGGATCTTTCTCCTTTCATCCGCTGAACCGCAGGCCAATCCGTGTGCTGACAGCCCTGTGATAGTATACAGATGGAAATAAGGAGAAAGAGTGGCTCTGTTTGTTAAACATGCCGCTGATAGATGCTTGGCGTCCGTCGCTCCGTGACATAATTCACCTGACCGAGAGGTCAAGCGTAGTCAATATCCAAACATAGCAGATATAGGGAAGCATTTAAAACACACAGTTTAAGGATCTGATCAAATATTATCTATTGCAGATGAATCATAAATCAAGATTTTTGACATTTAAGTATTAAGTATTAAGTATATATATATATATATATATATACACATTTCAAAAGAGATATCTTCGCCAAGCTTGCTTTTTTATTTCCAAGCAGTAACATTGTAAAAACTGCTTTCTATTTGAATATATTTGAAAGTGTAATTTATTCATGTGATGCAAAGCACCTTTACTCCAGTCTTTAGTGTCACATGATCCTTACATTGATTTTTTTTTTTTGTATCATTAAGAAGCTTTTATAGCGCATATATATATATTTTTTTATTTTAGTCAAAAGATTTCAGTTTTTATATTTTTTTGTATTTTTAATTTATTTATTTGGTAACACTTTATTTTACAGTTCCACACATTGGTTGCTTATTACCACACATATTACTAGAACATTAATCATTTATTATTTCTAATTAAGCATTTATTAATGCCTTATTCTACATTCTTAATCCCAATACCTAAACTTACCAACTACTAATTATTAATAATTAAGTTATTGAGGGAAAACTCATATTTAGCAGTTAAGTGTTACTTGTTGTAAAGTATTACCTTTTATTTCGTTCATTTTGAAAAGTCAGTTATATCTTTATTTCATTTTTTCAGCAAATGACATTTTTTGTTTGTATTGGTTAAAAGTAAATACTTTCAGAAATCATTATAATATCCTGACTTGCTGCTCAATAAATGCCTTACTTCTCATCATAACAAGTGCTGAATCTAGCTGTATTGCTTGATATTTGTAGAAACATTAGAAATATTGGTAACACTTTAGAATAAGCAACACTTTTTAATAATTAATTACGACTTTTCCCTCAATAAATTCTTAGTTTGCTGCTTATTAATAGTTATTTAAGTTTAGGTATTGGGTAGAATTAGGGATATGGAATAAGACATAATAATATGTGCTTAATTAACACTAATAAATGGCTAATATTCTAGTAATATGCATGCTAATAATCAAGGTGTAACCGTTATATAAAGCGTCAGTGAAATATCTTAACATTACACTTTGTCTTTAGTTTACTGTCCCTGCTGAGTAAAAGCATTAGTTTGTTTAAAACATCATCTTCATCACTCCAAACTTTTGAATGATAGTGTTTGTTAGTCATCTGTGCCTTTTTTTATGCAAATGAAGGAGTTTTGCTATCTGTCCTCTCTTTACCTTCAGTTTCCTGTCTTCTGCCTTATCAGACCTTTCTTTTTTCCAGAATAGATGATGTCCTCCTTTTAAAAGGGAGGGTGGAGAGGAGGCCTGATTTATGTAGTACACACTAGCAGGCTATTATGCATGGAGAATTGATTGCTGAAGCGCCGTGGCCGGCGTTGGATCTTGATGGCGCCGCTGAAATGTCACCTTACTGATGTTACAGTGCGGGAGATATTAAAGCCAGCCAGATTCAAAGACTTCCATTTGTTTCTGATCCACTCCCACTGTGTGCTTGAGGAGGACACTGATCATCTGAGTTTATGTTTTCCCTTCTGATGGTTGCTCTCTTATCTGCTCAAGACAGTGGACCAGCTTCTGTCACCGCACTGAACGTTTCCAATCGGCCACTTGTATCATCCGCGTCTTTAAAGTGGAAATCCAAATATAGAGTACTTTTGCTTTCTTCTTTTCTACTTTTGAAGACGTAATTAAGATTGCGTGTGCATATTTATGCCATCGAGGGAATATTTAACACCCCAGGCCTAAAGTTTGTCCGGTGGATGATAAGTTGTAACCCTGGAGCATTAATTATAGACCTACATATATTACAACAAAGTTAAAAGAATTCGGATTATAGTTGGAAATTTGATAACGTATTGTTGTGGTGACAATATAGACATCTTGGTAACACTTCAGAATAGGGGTCCAAAATAATACATTAGTTAAGCATTAATTAATGGTTAATTTGTTCACAAGTAAGCATTAGTTGAGCAAAAACACACTACTAATTAAAATGTTAGATTAATCATTAATTAATTAATTAATCATTATAATTTTTGAACAAATTAAACATTAATTAATGCTTAACTAATGCATTATTTTGGACCCCTATTCTGAAGTGTTACCGACATCTTTGTGCTTACGTGGAGTTTTGTAGAAATATAGTTCTTTATAACGCACTGAATTAACACACAAAAGTATGTGGTATCAGTTTGATTGCAATATTCAAATCCCATAGCCTTTACATGTTATATCAAGAAAATCATGGTCATCAAAAACATATTAATCATGTTGTTTTACAATAACTTTTTCTCAAATAATGCTTCGGGATGATGTAAAAGTATTCAAATTAATACATTTAAACTACGGAATAGAACTAACACCCTTAAAAATAAAGGGTTAAAAGAAAAAAATAGAATAGGAAACCTTCAGTCAAATGTTCTTCAAAGAACCATCTCTTTTAGAGGAAATGTCCATGCATATGGAGGAGGACCTTTGAATATTGTGTTGAACAACAAGCCAAAACACTGAGAATTATTGATTTCAGTATGTTTTTAAAATATAGGACAACATACCCCTTCATCACCCTGCCCACAAGGGTACCAGGTTTAGTATTTATGCATCTTTCATTTATTTGTTGTTGTAAACCTAAACTGCAGCAAAAGTTCAAAATAAATGTTATTTGCCCACCCTAAAGTTGTTGCACCTTTATAAATTTACCATCAGCTGTTTGGTTACCCTTATACACTGTGGATGAGTCAAAGGTAACCAAGTTTTCAGATTTTAGTCCAAATGGAGCGCTAAACTGGTTTTACAGCAAATGATATTAGTCTTAGCACAACACGAAGCGAGAGGAGCCAGCGCGTTACATGCATCAGGACAGCTCCGAGTGATGGGCGTCTGTGTGTGGGAGGCTGATGTCATGATCTGTCACGCACTTCGTTTCAAGACAATGGAGGCGGCAGCTGCTCTCCTCACCTGCCACATCCCGTACACAGCTGTCTCCAAACGCCATCCAAAAACACATCAAAACCTGCCGCTCTTCCTTTCTGGCCTTATGCCACTTTTACTGTTTAGAGAGTGGATTGACACCAACACACGCCAGACTGGATCCTGCATCGCCCACATGAGCACCACAGCACAACATGTTAGAACAGAAACGTGCGGGTTGGTGTGTAAGCTGAATTTAATTAAAACTTAAAGCAGTCCTCTACTAACTATTATAAATAGCGGGCTAGCTCACATTTTAGATAGAACTTGTTTCTTCTTTGCAAGATGTTAACTGAATGACGGAGTCGATTATTGTGATGCTTTTATTGGCTGTTTAAACTCTTGTTCTGACGGCACCCATTCACTGCAGGGGATCCATTGGGGAGCAAGTTTTTCCAAATACTGTATGTTCTGATGAGGAAACTAACTTGTCTGGATGGCCTGAGGGTGAGTACATTTTTACCACATTTTCATTTTTGGTTAAACTGTTCCTTTAAATGTATGTCAAAATGTGTTTGACTCTGAGGACCCCATTTTTAACAACAACTGTCAAATGCCTTTTCCCAGGCGACTTTTCCCATTGTTCATGATTTACTGGATATAAAGATAATGATTTTTGACAAAACTTTAGAATAGGTAACACTTGTTAACTATAAACTACAACCTTTCTCTCAATAAATTCTTAATTTTAATTTTTATTAGTAGTTAGTAGGTAGTTGTTAAGTTTAGGTATTGAATAGGATTAGGGATGTAGAATCAGGCATTAATACATGCTTAATAAATGACTAATATTCTAGTAATATGCATGCTAATAAGCAACTAATAGGTTTAACCGTTATACAAAGTGTTCATTTTTTTACTCACAATTTATGCCTGAATGAAAATATTTTAGAGCTTGGCATAACTAGAATAATGCATATTTATCATAAACATGGATGATTTTTTCCAGGTCAAAAAATCACATTTTTAAAACAAGGCCTCATTAAATATCCAGGTTTTCCAAGGTAGCATAAAACTAATTGAATTGAAATTATTATTATTTTTAAACTAATTTGAAATCAGTCATATTAACACTTGTCAATAACGTGTTTCTTAAAAACATAAAATGTTTCTTGCCATAAAGACGTGATTGCTCTCTTCAGTTAGATCAGGTTACAACTATTTATTTAAATCATATCCCATTGTAATACATATGAAGACATCAGGTTAAATTACACATTTTAAATTCGTCTTTTAGTCATTAAAACATTTTTTTTAATAAAGTTAATTCACATTTAATTAGAAAAATCTTGCTTATTTATTATTTTATCTAATTCTTATATTTATATATGCGCATGTGTATAAAAATAATAAAATTACAATGCAAAGTTTTTATTGATATTTTTGAATCCAGCATCATAAAATGATGTAATTTCAGCATACATCACTAATTGATGTTGATAATGTAATAATACTTTAGTCTTTATTTAAATTAGCGTTTTTCTCCTCTGTGGATTTCTCCCATATAGCCTTAACAAGGCTTTTATTCATGCAGCGATAAATATTTCTGGTGATTTATAGATATACTCTTGTGCAATTAGTAGCATGTTCTCCCCATAGCTGTGGATTATCCCACTCTCTATTGCCCCTAAAAATCAATAGATAATCATTAAAGAGTTAAATAGGTGCTCAAGTAAAAGCCCTGGCATATTCGACACCTCAAGCTGCCTGAACCTGAGGGGCCAGGTTTCTGAAGATAAGCTGAGAGGATCGGCCCAGCTGGTGGGCACCACCGTCAGCCGCACGACACTCTAATAATCCCGCCGTATTTGTTACACTCACCTCGGAGCGCAGGCCCCCATAGGGTCCTGCTTCAGGTCTGCATGTCATCAGCATGCTGTGTTTGAAGATAGGCCCTGTGTGTTATTATGATCTAATGAAAGCAAAAGGAGACTGGAACCTTTAAATCCCACCGCGAATATTACAGTCTACAGGCCCTGCACGTATCTCTGCGCACACAAATGTCCTGGAAGCGGCGAATGAATTTGAAATCATGTTATGTGTGTGTGTGTGTGAGAAAGGCATATTAACATATGCATGGGACCAGAGTATAAGTGTGATACTACTTTAATGCAATGCCCTTTGCTGGTTTTGTATGATTTAAAGGGTCTGTCTGTGATTTTTTATTTATTTTTTGGACTGTATTAAAGCATTAAAATACCATAATACATTTGCAGATATTTAAGAAACAAGTTCAAATAAAAAAAAACAACTTCAAAATGTGTGTTCCGTGTCAGAATGTCAGTTTTTGTTCTGGTTTGTACGATTCCATACATTGCCAATTTGGATTTCAACACCCTAGGTTGCCAGATGGTGCAAAACACAGTGTATTTCATCCATGGAAATTATCAACTGAAGCAAAGCTGAACTCAATCTACAGGAACTGGTTATGAAATTTGTTTGAGAATCGTGATGCATCACACACTACAAAGACAATACCACCTCACATGATCTTACTCAGCAAATCATCATTGAATTTTCAACTACTAAGTTTACATATGTTAGCTAGAAGCTTTCCATACTCACCTTTCGACCTAGATAAACCAGGATAAAATCTTGTAGTGGAGACGGCATCCATCATAAAAGATCTGTGATCAGTGGCATATTAAAATGTGAATAAATGAACTAGTCAACTTACCTAACGGCCAGGGCACCAAGCAGACAGTTGGTCATTGACCAAGGTTGGGCCGCCAGAGAGTGTCTGTCTGAGTAGTTTTTAGGTATGTTCCACATGTCGGCTCTCGTAGGGCTCGAATCTTGGCCTTTGGTGTGAGTGAGAACAGTAATGGCATGTTCAGTTTAGCGAACAAGACAGTTTCTGAGAATTAAAGCGAAAGTGATGAAAACAAGCGCATAAATGAGGCGTCACAGACAGAATGATCTTTCCCAAGCACACCAATATGTGAATTATTTCATAGCAACATGAGCTGAGTCGCATTCTCAAGGCTTGTTGCCTTCCAGTGTTTCTTGTTGAATGCCTTCAATCTGGCATGAGTGTCAAATCTGAGCAGGAGGAGCAGGAGACTTTTATTTTTTATTTATTTATTTATTTTGACTGCAGTACCTATTCCAGCCACTAGCTGTTAATATACTGCTTTTAACTATTACATTTTGTAAAACCCCTCTGGTCATTGGTCTATTTCATTTAAAGCAGTGTTTGTGAGCTTTTTTTAGCAGCATCAAAAATGCAATTAATTAGCATTTTCATTCAGAACCAATGCGAAAAAAATTAACAAGCGGGCGGCAATTAGCTAATGTTTTATTTCATCAACATGAGACGGCTTGGGAGTGGTTTTAAAAACTGATTGTTTCAAGGATTCAGAGTCGACTCTTTCTTTTTCAGAGACAAAAATTTTATGCAGATTTAATACTTTGCAGGATGTTTTTATTCACTTAGAGCTGTAACACACTGCATGAAAGCTCATTTCCATAACAGGGCCACTTTACAAGAAATAGACTCAAAGCTCTTGACAATCAATGCTGTGTTGTTTTAAAGTGACACCATCTGGATAGTCTACAGTCACCACGCTATAAAAGAAATATGGAAAAGTGCTTGCTAAGTTAAGCATTATTATGTAATAAAAATAAATAAACATACCATGTTAAACAAATATTATAATTCATCTCACAACATTTTTGTACATGAGTATCTCCTAAAATAGTACTTGAGATTGGGCTATTTTGACCTGGGCCATAATTAACCAACATTATGGTGGCAATTTAGCAGGTTGAAATACAGCATATGAGTCTGTTCTTGTAAAGCAAGCACCATGCTATCTGATGCAGATGTCACAACAGGCCTGTTACCCGAAAAAGCGAGGCCTTCTTGTAACATGCTCACCCCTCCAGAAAAAAAAAAAAATTAAAAGAAGCAAAAAAAGGAAGTGTTTATTTTCGTGTTTACACCGTTTCATATTCACAGGGCTGGTAACAGGATTACTCAGTGACAAACAAGAATTTGTGGAATTCCCTGACTTCCTGCATCTGTTGGTTGCCTTCTTTAAGGGAAGAAAAAATCCTCAGTATTAAAGAATCCCCAGTGGTAACATTCCAGAAGCCCCTCAGGTTTGAGAGGGAACCTCTGTGCAGCGTTAGATAAAGCTGCAGTCTGCAGAGGGTCTGGCAGCGGCGCGGCTGCATGCGGTGGAGGGCGACAGATAGTAATGCACATAGTTAAACTGCACTTTGGCTCCTGCGTTAGTCAGACAGTCACATCACAGATGAGTATGAACATATCAGATCACTAAATCAGAGGGAAATAAAGAGTGACAGAGTCAGGAAGACGTAAAGAAGACCTGTGTTTGCTGCCAAAAGCAGATGAAAGGCTCTGTACACTTGTTTCCTTCCACTTGTTATACAGTTGTTCTGTGCAGATTTTCTGCTGTAAATTTGCTTTGCATCGCTGCTCTTAAGCTCTGTGTTTGTGGGACATGAGGCCTCCAAGAGTGCCAGAGACGCACCATTTTAAAAGTAAAGCTTCCTCGACTTCTTCCTTAAGTCCACACGTGGTTAACTGGAAGCAGACTGTATGTGGAAGTTTCAATCTGCTCACGTTTCCTTTTCACTCCATGACTGACGCTGCTAAACGTCTGTTGAAATGTTGAGTCTTTGCAGGCTGATGTCATCAAGAGAAAAGCAGAGCTGTTTAAATAGATTACTGGCCTAAAAGTCAACATGAAATATCTATTTACTTTGGGATACCCAAGTTTCAGAGCCATAAACTTTAAACATGGAGGTGGAGTGATCTGTTGCTGTATAGTAATTGTTAAAGTGTTTTCTTTATGCCTTAAAGTGACATGAATGTTACTCTAGTCTACACCATTGCCTCATACAGTATATGTGGAGTCTATTATTTAAGAGATAGTTAAATTCTGTCATTAATTACTCACCCTTATGTCTTCTAAAACCCATAAGACCTTTGCTCATCTTCGGAACACATATGAATATATTTTTCATGAAATCCGAGAGCTTTCTGACCCTCCATAGACAGCAACGCAACTATCACCTTAAAGAAAGGTAGATCGTTAAAATAGTCCATGTGACATTTCAGTAGTCAATCCTAATTTTATGAATCTACAAGAATGTTTTTTGTCTGAAATGAATTTAACTCTCAGTCAGTCTTCAACACTCGTTCATGACAGTGCCATGACACATGCGTGTGTACTCCTCTGCGTGCAAGGCTGCAAAACTCGCCAGCTCCTTTATGTGGTGCTTAACGCTGAATTTTTTTTAATGGGATTGGTCAAATGTCTGTGATGTAGAAAATTCCCAGCAGGCACACAATGTCATGAAACGTAAAAACGTGACCAAAATTCGACATAAAATCTAATTTCAATGTTCAATTGATGTCAAATGCTGACGTCAACCTGTTGTTTTTAGGTTGCGTAACCAAAATCCAGTGTTCAGTCAACATCAAATTGATGTCAAATACTGACCTTCAATGTCCATTTTCAATCAAACTGCAGCGTCCAATGTCCAATGTCAATCTGTTGTTATATAGATGTCCAGTGCCTAGTGGGTGGTTTGACTTTAAAGGGTTAGCTTATCCCAAAATGAAAATTCTGTCATTGATTACTCAGCCTCATGTAGTTCCAAACCCGATTTTGTTTATCTTCAGAACATAAATGAAGATATTTTTGATGAAATCAGAGAGAGCTGTCTTACCCTCCATAGATCATCTTGCAGACGTAATCTTCTGTAATGTCATAAGTAAACGTTTGTGTTCCAGATCCAGTGTTCTTTGTGTTCCGGTGTTCTTTGTGTTCCAGATCCAGTGTTCTTTGTGTTCCAGTGTTCTTTCTGGTGTTCTTTGTGTTCCAGTTCCAGTGTTCTTTGTGAACATCTAGGCCTTCATCTGTTATCTGACAACAAAACACATAAATACAACAAACTTGACTTAAGAAATCTTCTAAAGCACATGCAACTTTACTAAATTCACAAGTAATTTTATGCCGAAGTTTTTCTTGTTCTGCTGCTTACTCTCTCCTGTGGGATTTTTTTTTCAGTGACAAAGACAATGCATTTATTGAAAACAAGAGTTGATAAATTATAATCCCAAAAGCATTATTATTGAATTATTATTGAAACATATATAACCGTTCAAATATATATTTTTTCTGCTGATATGCTGCTCAAGAAACATTTCTGATTATTATAAAAGCTGAAGCAGTTGTGCTGATTTATTTATTTATTTTTTTGAGAATAAAACATCATCTTAATAAACATCAGAACACTAAATTATGATCATAGTATTTTAAGGAGAACAAATAAACTTAACATCAGCACACACATCTCTGATTTACAAGGCGGCAGTAAACACGGTGTTGGGTCCAAACTGAAGGATGTTCTCTTTTGTCTTGAGAATGTGGCAGTGCATCTTAACCAGCGTGAGCTGCTGCCAGCAGCGAGTATGTTGAGGATTGTGCACAGATGGTTGAGCGGACGACTCCACATCCCTCTGTCTTACCAGGGTTACCTGTTTTACAAACAGCTTTAATTGCCGTTTTGTATTTACAACACATGCATACTATAAGCTTCTGGAGTACAGAGTTGGGAAAATAATTAAATAAAGGGAAAATAAGCTATGTTGGGTGAGCTTAGTTGATCCCAGGTGCATATGTTGGTAATCACTGCTACCTGCTGGATCTGCACACAGGCACGCAAAAACCAGATCACTGCCAGAACCTGTGCTATCATCCACTGCTGCAGTGCATTCTGGACCAAATATCAGAGATGTGCAACCCTGAAAGAGGCGTCTGAGAATGGAAACTCTAGATGCTTATTCTGTAACAGCCTTTGGAGTACAGGGTTAGGTTCTTGGTTTTGCACTAGAATTTTGTATTTATTTATTTGTAAAAATCCATTAAAAGGAGCACATTAATTATTACATTTCCTTTGAAATGACTGGAAATTTGTCTTAAGTGTCAACATTTCTGCTGCTCATAGATGATGACACTGAAAGCTGTTTTAGGCCCATCAACAAGCCAGTTACAAATACCATGCCTGAAACTGCAATTCAGTGGTCTATATCGTCCTCTAGTGGCCAAAATTATTATTATTTATTACCAACATTATATCAACAAATAAAAAGCAGTTACAATACAAAAAAAAAAATAAGAATAGTTTTTATTTATGTATTTATTTATTTTTAAAATGCACTTTTTAATTTAATTTGGATAAACTTTTAAAAGTTTAGTTTTAATTTAGTTTAATTAATTTTTAAACATCTACCATTATTTAATAACGTGGCTTTAAATGTCCATGTCACTTAGGCTATATTCACACATATAGGAGATACAGACAGATAAAACAGATCAAAAGGAATTACACAATTGTTCCTTTTATTCAGGTATTATTAACGGATTTGCTGAATATAATGAATATACACCTATTATGCATTTTAAGGAAATTTTCTGCTGGGTCTACATTTTTCATCTCTGTGCTGACTATTTAAAATAAACACTTTTACACTTCAGATATCTGATATATTCTATATTAACAATTACACAAAGTACAGGATTACACATAGGAATATAATAAATTATATCACCGCTATTAAGTACAAGAAGAACTAAAAAGAAGACTTTTATTTTGCCTGGCAGTTCCCCAGAAGTAACCAGACCCGGAAACGCCTTTTATACTAGACGTGTGTCGTGTGAGTGGGGTCGTGTCGCGCTGCAGACAGTCGCAGGCTTCAGAGTCGCAGTCATGGCTGGGAAAAGAGCTCTAGTGATTCTGGCGAAGGGCGCGGAGGAGATGGAGACGGTGATCCCGGTGGATGTGATGCGCAGAGCGGGGGTCTGTACAGAACTCTTCCACTGAGCTGTGGAGCTAGTTGTGTGTGTGCGGGCCATATTATACATTATCTGAATTTCTGCATTTGTCTTTGTAAAGTGAGTGCAGTGACCAGTGTCTGAATGCGCAACGGGATCTGGTTACATACAGCTGCCAAATTCTGAGCTGCCAGTGTGTAAATGCCAAAGTTTGCTGCTCTGCAGCACGGAGTCAACTGGACTCTGACATTACATAATCAGAGATTTCATACGTTGTTTTTTTTTTTGAAAGAGAATTTTATATATTTATGTAACTGTAGCACTTATATTTAATTGTGCCTTCCTCTGTCATTTCTGACCGGAAAATTTTACATTTAAATTTTTTAAAAGCACAGCAAAGCTTCATTGGAGTGGTAAGTTATTTGTCGACTTTTATGGCACTTGGAATGTGAACACAGAAAAAAATGTAGGGCATGATTCGAACAAGCTTAAAAAATAATAGTCACACTTATAGTCCTTATAGAAAAAAAATGGACAGAAACACACCAATTCAGAGAATAATTGTATGCAAAAACTACAAATCAATCACAAAACTGAAAACAACTGCACAGAAGTGAAGCGATGACACTATAAAACATGAAGAGTGTGCTGTGGACATATCCAATCAATCACATATGCACACACAGAGCAAAATTTTGAGAGTGTGAATTCCATTTAATAATTCAATTATAATACAGAAAAAGCTCACAGCAGTGAAGGGGTGACGCTAAACCATCAAGACTGTAAAATAAATATATACACGCACACTTTGTGTGTGTGTGTGTGTGTGTGTGTGAAAAGTCATAAGCATCTATAGAGTCTTATAAAGACATCTGTTGGTTACACCATGCAATTACACTTTTTCTTTCTTTGCTTTGACCAGGGGACGCTAATCTGTCTTCAAAATAATTTTGAAAGGCCCAGTGTTTATTTTAATGTGAAAAACTGCA
>JAUMHR010000060.1:4201930-4213855 GCA_032361145.1 Enteromius fasciolatus | reverse complement strand
ATATACATACATACACACACACACACACACACACACACACACACACATATATATATATATATAGATATATGTGTGTGTGTGTGTGTGTGTGTAATAATATTATTTATTTATTTATATACATACACACACATATATATATATATATATATATATATATATGTATATATGTATGTATGTGTGTGTATATATGTATATGTTTTTTTTTGTTTTTTTTTTTACTTCAGCACAAGTTAGGAAAAATGTAAATAATTGTTAATAATCATTAGGTTATTAAATAAGGAATTCATAAAATAATTAACTAATTATTAATTAACTAAATGAAAATTAGAAATAGCAACTTGCAATTTCTATGGATAAAGTAAGTTTAGGGATTTTATGTTTGTTTGTTTGTTTGTTTGTTTACTTATTTATTTGAGTACAAAAATAATGTTGCTGCTGACCATATTGCTGTTTCATCTTTTTGTCTCGTTTCTTTCTTTATTCATTTCTTCAGTGTTCAATCTCTTTCTCTGTGCTTGCCTTCGCTGCTAAAGCTGATACTGTACTTGGGTAATTCTGTGTGTGTGTGTGTGTGTGTTTAATGCCCTTTCACTGTTCTTTCCCCTTTCGCCTATAAGACTAAGCTTTCTTCTCTCTTCTTCTCTCTCTCTTTCTCTCCTTCATGCTGCCCTCAGTGCGAGATATGGGAGCCCAAAACGGCAGCTGCAGTTTTACAGGTACCTCTTTGTTCGCTGATTAATTAGCCATGGCCATCTGATATGCACTCGTTTTCATCTGTTTTGGAAAGCACTTTCAAGGCATGGGTTCATTCTTAGTTTAGCTCCTTCTGATAGCGGTTTGATTATGTCATTGTGCTACTGAAAGCGCAGGGGAATTATAGTCATAGTACTTGTGATTACATTGTTGTTTGCTTGTAACTGGTGAAAGCTGATAAATAATAAATGCAACATGTAGAATTACAATGAGATGGATTGAGACTAACTGCTGCTTAATATTGTTGTATAACGTTTAACAAGGAATGTCTCTAATACAACAGGAACATGTAATCTCACTGCTAGTCTGTACATGTGTCGGTGTCGAGACGGCTCTTGAATATCGGTGTCTAAATAACACTCCAAGAATAGAGTCCTACACACAATGCACTTAGATTTAATTTCACTCCATGTAGAATTAAAACAGTGTTGCAGGTAAGTCATTGAGTTCAGGTTTCCTTTAATGTGGAACACTTCTGAAACTCAAAGCATGACAAACACTTGCTCCACATCGGACTGGTTTATCCTTTAAAAAAAAAGGTTATATAATGTTATACTAAAATTAAAACAATGGAAAAACCTTTAGATAACCTTTAGAAAGACAAAAACACATCTTAAGCACACAGATCAACACACCTGTCTATATAAGACCTTACAGCTCACAATGCATGTCAGAGCAGATGAGAATCATGAGGTCAAAGGAACTGCCTGAAGAGCTCAGACACAGAATTGTGGCAAGGCACAGATCTGACCAAGGTTACAAAAAATGTCTGCTATCGGGGAAGAAGAGCCTTGGTGAGAGAGGTAAAGAAGAACCTTAAGATCACTGCGGCTGAGCTCCAGAGATGCAGTCGGGAGATGGGAGAAAGTTGTAGAAAGTCAGCCACCACTGCAGCCCTCCTCCACTCTATTTATTTAAGAGTTGGAAGCCTCTCCTCAGTGCAAGACGCATAAAGAGTTCGCTCAAAAACACCAGAAGGACTCCAAGATGGTCTCATCAGACCAGAGAATATTACTTTTTTACCAAGATAGACCTTTCTGGCCTTAATTCTAAGTGCTATGTGTGGAGAAAAGCAGGCACTGCTCATCACCTGTCCAATACAGTCCGGGTGCTTCTACTAAATACTGAGCAGAGGGTCTGAATACTTAGGAACATGTGTTAAGGGGTCTGATTACTTTCCGTACCCACTGTATGTGTATATGTATCACACACACACACACACATTTAAATAAAATTTTTTAATACAATATATTTTAATTGATTTGCATCATTAAGATTTGCACACTGTTATTCAGTGAATTAGTTTGTGTGCTGGAAAATACTGCGTTTGAGATGACGCATTTGCATTAAATTGCAAAGCTCTTCAGATGTAGGAGGTTTATGTACTGTCAAATCTTTGACATCTGAATGAGCTGTCCGAACACCGTAATGGAATTGATTTTACTTCTTTTTGAGTGGCATTCTCCTGCTGAAGACACCAGCTTACCTGAAAGCAAACCGTTTTATGCAGCAGCTGCTTTTAGCGGTCTGATTGAACGCATTCCTTTTACCCTCATCTGCAGTGCACTTTTCTTCCTGTTTTAGTGAGGGATCATATTTTTATGGGTTGAAAACAGAAGTTGTTGTGCTGATGGGTTCTTAAAACCCCTGACTCTGTAGCTTGGAGGCTAATGAGCACTCTATTGAATTTTGATTTCACAGCCTAGCACATTTTTGTCCTTTTAAGCTCCTAGACTTTTAACGTCGCATCACCCAGATCGGCTTGACAGGAATCGATCACTCACACAGAGTGATGGGAAAGCAACCTCTTACAGCCATTGTTGTAGTGTGTTAGGGGTGGCTGTTTTGTTCGTTTGAATTGTCCTACTTATTTATGTTTTGTTATTCTTATGTGTGTATGTGTACAGCACTCGATCCTACACATAATATGAAGATAATGTCTCCGTGAGCGGAGATTGCGTACAGTAGTTTGCTCTGTGGGATTTTCCTCCTCTACTTGCTGCAGTCGTCTCATAAATGACACACCCCTCACTGCAGCACGCTGGAGTAATGCAGTGACTCTCCGCAGGAAAAATACACATTGAATAGGAAGAAAATGGTAGCACTTCACAATAAGGCTCAGTTCTACATAAAAGATGTCTGAATTAAGAATAATCAACAGTATTTTATTAGGTTAATTTTTATCAGCAAATATACTTTTATTATAATAGTTGTTCATTTAAACAAATTGTAAAAGCCCTAGTAAATGTACAACAAATGTTCCACACCTCCGGGTCCGTTCTTCGTACGTCGCTTCATACATCCGAGATGGATTGACACATCTAAGATGAGAACATCGTGCTATTTACGATGTGGCTAATTTGGTTCTCCGAACGCACCAGTTGTTGATAATTAGTATAGCTGGATTCAGGTGTCCAGGATTATTGAGCGTTCATGCGTTGGTTTAAAAGGCGATATGTATCGATAATAGAAACTCTGATCACAACCCCTTCGATTGGTTGATGAAAGTGGAGCAAGAGGTTTTATTAGAGAGTTATGGAAAATTTCAAACTTTAATAAAGACACCGGGAAACACAGCAAATGCTGCAAAAGCCAAGAGAGAGAAGGCTTGCAAAAAGTAGCAAACAAATTAAATGCTTTTTAAAGTTTAAAAACTGTTAAATATTTGTGACGAGTAGATACTTGTCTGGCGCCCAAACATTAGTAACCAATTGTTTTGTTTAGTTTTTTTTTTAGTTTCCATTTTTAAGTTAAGTAAAGTTTGAGAGCTAACATATATATTGAATTGTGGTCTAGCGGTTCGGATTCAGCATCAGCACACGGGACGACCCGGGTTCGCCTTCTGTATCCATCGGAATTTTTTATTTTATTTTTTTTGCTTAAATAACAAGTAAAATAATTGTTTTGGGCAGCCACCGTTACACCCCACAACGTTACATTTTTGTTTGAGCGTTACAGTTTTTTGTTGCGATCAATTTCGTTATGTAGATCCATAATCTGATCCGTTCTTACGTCACTAACATCACCCATCCATTTCTTCGCTAATGGAAGCTTTCTGTATCGGGGATGCAGAGTAAGGCCACTGTATGCACTGTATGTATTTAAAAAAATCTTTACATGCTCAAACCTTACCTGATTGAATTATATTTTTAAATTTCATTTTCAGCTGCTGCCATGTTCTTTTAATACCTGCATGATTGCACCTGCATGACAATTACAATTACATTCAATAACATAGTTTTAAGTTTTACCTTTGATATTACTGCAACAAATAAATAATTCACTGACCTTCAACAGGAACATGTACTGTAACTAAAAACTACTGCTAACATTCAGATTTGTTGTAGAAACTATGCAGAAGCCTATTTTATGCAATCTAATGCAATTTCATCTGAAATAACTTTACTTTTTACTTGAAAATGTTGGGAATTGGCTGTAATTTTAAATAAACGTCACACATTACTTATTTTTTTATTATACTTATTTATGTGCTCATATTTGCTGTAGCTTTGCATGAGCACATCAAGTTCAGCTGGAGAAAAAAATGCCAACCTTTTTCTTCTTTTTTTTTTTAGAGTCGCAGTGTACACGCTTAACTCTTGAGTTGGTCTACTCCGATCACCTGTTCTGAAACCGAAAACTGGGTTTTTAATCTCTGGGTTAGTAAACTCTGAATTCAAGTTTAAGCAAGTGTTTTGCCAATAACATAGTTTTGGGAGGAGTGGTGGCCAAATTAATCACAGCTGCTCTTCATTCTCCAATCATTACCTCATCACGATGGCCCTATCACGTTCCACCTTCCCACTATAAATCTCCCCGCTTTTCTCCCTTCCGCATCTCGCTTTATGCAACCCTCCTCCTCCCCCTTCTCCTCCTCTTAAGCTCCATTCTCTCCTCCGGGGGGCATCAAGAGCATGTGCAGGGCTCCGAACCTCCGCCCTTGCTAGGGCTCAGGCCACTAGGGTTTGGGGCCTGCCGTTCTCCCGGCTCGCTTCCCGGACAGCTCGCCAATTTTGCTTTTATTTTATTGCTTTAATCTATTCATTAACACCCCTTGCATTAATGAGAGAGCGCAAACTCTTGAAACTCCGAGTTGTTTGAACCTCCTTTCTGAAACAGGCTGATGTGACCTTGCAATTTCAACCAATCATAACCCGCCAGGAGCACAGCCTAAATCCTGTTTACATCCTGTTTAGCAGGTTTAAGCTTACGGACCTGTGGCTATGACAGCAAGTCCGAGATGCACATTGAAGAACCAAAAAATCCAAGACCAGGACAAATCTACAACAATCAAATCCAGCTAACTGAGTTAGCGAGGTACGATGAACGGACCCCAGGTTGCTACTTAGTGAAAAACTGAGCGAATTGCAGCCATTGAAACCAGCATGAACTGGGTTAGTGATCACCGATTTTAAGTGACTGAAAAATCTACAAACCTCCATCTCTAAAGCAATATTAAAATGCAGATAAGTCAACTCATCAACTTGCAGTGTAAAGCTCGTAATTAAAACCTTTAACTAAAATGAAAACAAATGACATTTTTGTGGTATGTATATATGTGTTCTGTGTATATTTATATTTAGAAAATATTTGTTCATACATCTACTTTTTAAAAGTATAATGCGGTAATGTAATCACTTTAGTAGCTCTAGTAAAAGTTGCACATGACGCGCAAGACACATTTAGTTAATGAGTCAGTATGCAATATGGTGATTTCCAGTAAAGTGGTTTCATTGATTTTATATATAAATTTTTTAACATTGGTTGTTGAACTTCCCTTTGGAATGTCTTCTTTTACTACATTAAATATTGATGAGCCAGGGTTGGTTCACGTGTGGGGGTCAGAGTTGAAGTGTCTAAGGGCTGTCACGTGAAGTGCATGTCTTGAGATTTGGCATCTTTATATCATTTTTGACACCTGTTTTATTACTTAGTATCACAGGAGAGATGTTTGGACATTGGTGTTTTCATTTTATATCATAGATGTGTTCTTTTACTGAAATATTGACATTATTTTTCAGTAATATAGCTGTGTGGATGTGTCTTTCTGAAAATCCACATGCTTGCACGGACCTTATTAGTGCACTAAAATGCCTTTATCTATTATCTCATGTGGAACAACAATCAAAAGCTTTTAGCGCGAAAGCTTCTGTGAATAATTTAGACCAGATATTATTTGCTGCGGTTAGCAGAAACAAATTGCTCCCCCTCGAATGACATAAATGGATTCGGGCCGGGAGGGGAGATGGCTGGACTTGAAGGAGGGGTGAGAGGATGAGGGCGATGCTCTCTTCACTAATTGGTTTAGACGCAGGCATGCAAGACACTCCCAGTTTGGGTGGATCGCTGGATTGCTGGTGGTTGCTGAGTTTATAAGAACAGATTGACATTCATACTTCTTGTTCATGAGCCGACCTCCAAGACCCCGGGTGAGTTATTGACCTGATTTTGTCTTTGGTGCGACCGGCCACCTGTGTGCATGAGTTTTAGGGTGTTATTCCGCATGGGTGTACATCCTTGCCCTTACCCTTTTGCATTATACATGCTTGCACATGTTATCGTAGTACCACAAGTTTTTTGTGATTTTTAGTTCAGGGGATTTAATTGAATTTGATTTATTTTGTTGCCCATTCGAGTGAAGCTCTTCAGCGCAGGCGTATGGAGGATCGGTCTTCTGCAGTAGTTGATTTGTGCTGTACATCATTCAGTCAAGACTTACAGGATCAATACAGGCGTATGATAAAGAACCTCCTGCTCAAGTAAACGATGCAGACAGTTTTGCAAGAGACAGGCTTGGTCTGAATCATATATACCTCAGTGGAATGGGCGAGACTTATTTAGTTTGTATTGTTGAGATTTTCATACGACTTTTTTATTTGTTGTATTAATACTGACAGCAATGAAATCTCTGGATGTGAAAAGTATCTGTACTTTTGACTATGATCTTGTTCTTGATCTTGTTTAAAGTACTTAGTTTTTTTATTAGCTTTTTTAAAGGTGTCCTGTTATTTTCATTTTATTGCACTTCATCTTGTGTTTATTATTGTATTATTTTGTTGTATACTTCAACTTAATTCTGATTATTCCCCAAATAATCCCCTCAGTGTAAATGTGCCGGTGGAAATTGGAACAGACCGCACTAAAAGCTTTAAAGCATTTATTCTAGCCATTTGTTTGGAATGAGTGGGTTTCTGAGAGGCAGACGTCATCAATCTTGGGTAAACGTCTATATGGGTGAAAAGAAACTTCAACAAATATATTATTTGTGTTCACAATTGCTCCAACACCTAAAGAAAACCTGTCAAGGTCCAGACCAGTATGAAAGACATAATCAGAATATTACAGTACTCTTTTTGCTGTTTAATTTACGCTAAACGTATGCTTTGATTTGAACACTAACAGTGCATCTGCATGTCTCGACTGACACAGAAGAGCATACACTGATTGCGTCCAACGGATGCTCTCCAAAATGCCCCCAAATTGTTTAATAAATTAAACGGCTGAACAATTGAATTTGTTATTTTTGTTTTATTTCTATACAAAGTGTTTTCGAGTGCAAGATTCCAACTTATACAGTATGCAAAGTGCAGCATAGGTTACATTGTCAAAACTAAACTAAATTTACCCTTCAGTTTCCTTGGTATGTGTGTTTTTTTTTTTTTGATTATTCATATATTATATGATTTTACTCCATGTTTAATATTATGTTTCAGTTCAAGTATGGTTTTGTTTAAGATTTGTCGTAATATTATGATTGAATCACTGATGGCATGTGGTGTATTCTAACGATGCCCTTCATACTTTCTGATTTACTTGGCAGTCAATGGGACAGTCACAAGTTTTTATCCAGTATATCTCAAATTGTGTTCAGAAGACAAACAAAGCTTTTACAGGTTCGAAAAGATGGAGTAACTATGCATTACAGTTTGTGAAAGGGGTCCATAACAAAATAATTACTGCTGCAAATGGCAACAAAGCCCTTTTCCCTTGACTAAAATGAACGGTGTCACTTCCCTCCCAGATGACCTGCAATGCATGTCTAGCTCGATGAGTTTCTTGCATGAGCCTTGTGTGTGTGTGTGTTTTGTATGCCCTCTGGTGTTCCTTCTTACCTGAGGCTCGTAGCACCTGCCTGAACCCACCTGACTCTTGCTCCTGTGCCATTGTATCTGTCAGGAAAGGGGTGGGACCATCTCTGATTACAAGACGCATGGCCAGAGTTCTCTGCCACTGATAGCACGGTCTTGTTTTGTTCCCTCCTCACCTGTGCTATTTAAGGCGATGCCTCAACCCAGCTCTCGGCTCAGTCCTGGTCCCAGTTTCCCAAGCCTGCTTGTGCTTTGTGCGTGTGTGAGTGTGTATGACTGGTGGCAGAATCAGACAGGTGCGAGAGCGTCCTTGAAAGCTTGTGAGAGCGGGGTGGTGGGGGACGGGGTGCAATCATGTTTGCGGGAGGGTACGCGGGGGGGACTGTGGGCCGCCGGAAATCCACTCTCCCCTCCGAAAATCTGCAGATCCCCAAACCGGCGGGGGCGAGTGTGCGGAAGAGCAGTAGTAGCAGCAGCGGAGGCAAGATGCTGTCCATGACCTACAGCGAGAGCATACGGAGCGGCATTAGCCGTTACCACTCGGACCAGGGTCTGAACCAGACCACCAGGCACACGGACCAGGCCGAACTCCAGCGGCTCAGGGAGCAGAGGATCGCTGCCCAGATCAAGAACATGGAAGACTTCCTCAAGATGAACGGCCTGGCGCTGGAGGAGTGCGTATCGTACCAGACAGGCATGAAGTACAGGTAAGAAAGAAACTAGGTGGTCGCGCGCACTGGACTGGATTTTAGGACCTTGTGCATATCGGCCTGCATTTTCAGATCGTTAGTGAGCTTGGTCTGCTTTAAATGTAGCTTGGAGTTACCAGGAGGACAGAGCAACAGGTTGAGTTAGGAACAGCAACAACCGAAAAGTATTGACTGTGGCGCCATTTTTGAAATCGTCGCAGAAAGTAGCGATTTTGTCGTGCTGCTCATGTCCTGTGTAAACAATTGTAGGTTGTTTATGGTTGGCAAGTTTTATGGAACTTGTTTCTTATGGATAATTACTGAGTTTGTTGTTTTCTAGCAAACCTTTAATTGTAATGCATTTTTCTTGAATTTCATATCAATTACAAACAGATCAATTTCGAACTGAACTGAAACTTTCAACACAAATCCAAAGCTGAACTCTGCGGCACCGTGGCTTCAATTAATGCGGTCCATTTGCTCAGCTCCGTGCAAGCAGCTCAGGGTTTATTTTCATCAACTAGGTCGCTGGCATATTTGCCCAACAATGAGGGAAGGGCATATCAATCTCTGAGGCAAGGTGGAGGAAGAAGTGCCCAGAGAGAGCAGCATCTCAGTGTGTGGCAAGATCGTCGTGTGCCAATTTAAGGGACTGATGGACTCTCAGCATCCTTGCTATGGGTTAGGAAATTTATATGGATCTGTGTCAGCTCCCTGTTTGCTGAAAAACTCATTCAGAACTATTGACGATCCATGCTGCATGCATCAGGCAAAAACAGACCTGTTTGAAGTGGAAAAAAGTTGGCTTGACTTGTTGTTGTTGTTGTGCAGTGGATGATGTAGTCATGTGCTGGAGTTTAGCGGTCTGGTGTTGTGTATCAGGGACAGCAGTCGGTCAGCACATCTATTGTGCTTTACTGTAACGCTCGCTCAGTTGAGCGTTAACAGCTGATCTGGTGTCAGTTCTGAGAACAGGGGCTCGCGTTACTAGACATATGGTGGTTGTCCTGTCATATCGCAGCAATGGATCATAGAGCACCTACTTGTGATGAAAATTAGTACCTACCATTGATAAAGATCACAATTATCTTTATTACACCTCCAGGCTGGCATCTTTCTGGCTGAGATTCAGTAGCTGTATCAGGTTTAGTTTATCAACAATGAATGTTGTGTGTATGGACACCGTAAGTCTTCCCTTCATACTCAAGATTAGAATGATCGTATTTATGACCAGTTATCATGAACCGCACAGAGTATCTTCCGTCATCCCTTATTCTTCCATGCAAGCTGTATCCGGGTCAGGCAGAAACATGCATTTCCAACTATACTCATCACTAATTCAAGGATGGAGGGATAGATAGACACTGAAGCTGCGAAAGAGAATGCTGCTCATGCCTTACTGCGTGTCTCCTTAACCCAGACAATATGCCACTTGTGTAACAATAGTACTTACTAGGTTAACATGGGCAGATCTCTTATCAGTGTGCACAAGATTAGGCTTTGATTGCAGCACACTTACGACTGACAGTAGCATGTAAACATTTCTTCCCAATCTGCTTTCTTTTTTTGTACTTACCAAAAGCCTGAATTTCATAGATAAAGAGGTAGGGTTTGTGCATCCAAAAATAAAGCTTTTTTTCAAGTTTTATGCATTCATTTGTTTTTGTTTGTTAGATTTATTAAGCAATTATTAAGAAAGGCTAATAGCAAGCTAGCATTTTTTACACGTGAGATTCCACCCTTTCTGCAAAGCACTGTTCAAAAGAAATGCATGCAGAATCGTAAGGGGAGGCACAGACCAAATATTTTGTCTGTGAGTACAGGCTACATAGTTACAGACAAATACATACAGACAGGAAAGACAGCCAATCATTGCTCTAAGACTGAGGAAGATGATTGGATGAACAAATGTGTGTTCCTAAACCTTCCACAGACAATATTAATACATATAAATGTATAGTTCAGTCATAAAACTCTAGATGGCGCAGGTTGTTAACGTAACTTAAAGGAACACTCCACTTTTTTTGGAAATAGCCTCTTTTTCCAACATCCCTAGAGTAATACAGATGTGTTTTATCGTTTTTGAATCCATTCAGTCGATCGCCGGGTCTGGTGGTCCCAAAATTAGCATAGCTTAGCATAAATCATTGAATCCGATTAGACCATTGACTGACCATTAGCGTTGCACTATAAAATGACTAAAGAGTTTCGATATTTTTAAATTTATTTAAATTTAAAAATATCGAAACTCTTTAGTCATTTTATAGTGTGACGCTAATGGTCTAATTGGATTTAATGATTTATGCTAAGCTATGCTAATTTTGGGACCACCAGACCCGGCGATCGGCTGAATGGATTAAAAAGCAGTAAAACACATCTGTATTACTCTAGGGATGTTGGAAAAAGAGGCTATTTCCAAAAAAAGTGGACTGTTCCTTTAAGATATTCACTTGATTTATTTTTTCTGAAACCCAATGAGACAGGTAGAGCCCTGCATTTAGGCCCGGGCCCGACAGAGCCCGACTTTTTTACGCTGCTCGGGTCATATGTCATAGTTCAGACGCGGGCCTGTTTTAGGCTTTTCCTTATTTTTATATTTTAAACATCCATCAGTTAATGATTAAAAGGTTTTTTTCCCCTTGTATTTCGTTAAGTGGTGAATGAATGCTTTCTGTAGATATATTTATCATGTCTTTTTCACTCAGTTTCGTTTCTTTTTTGTAAAATGCTCCTGTTCCAGACGAGAAGGCATAACATGCTTGTTTTATGAAATCACGTTTACTGTCAGTGCACACAAATAAAAGTAGAAACCTTACATTTCTGAGTGACGTATTATTCTTACCCTCATCAGAGAAAGTTAAGGCAGAGGCTATAAAATCCAAGTGCTGGCGGGTGCCTCTATGTCCTGCAGAACGCGCTTTATAGCGTCACTCTCACAAACTCATGTCGAGCTTTTATTCTTCTAGTGTTTAAAGTTTAAACATTGTTATATGTTTGAACTGTTTTTAGCATGCCTATCGATTTTTTTTTTGTGATGATTTGAGAAGGCTAAATTGATAATTCATACTTTATGATCAGCTCACTGTCTGCCGCTCTGTACTTTAAAAAACACAAACTTATATTTAACAACAAATAATGTCTAAATTAGCTTAAATTAAAAATGGAAAACTTAACTAACTGTATGTACGTTTTGAATTTAAATCGACTTTGAGCTGACCTTGAGTTGACATTTTGGCTAACACAGTGCCCTAACTAATGTGACACAACAACAGGCGATAAAAGGTGTCCTTTTCATGTTCATTTAACATGAAAAAAAAAGCCGGCTGCTCTTCACTGCATTACATGGATTTCTATGGCGGCAGATCTATGCCATTAATCAGCGAGCGCACCACTGA
>JAUMHR010000060.1:4171444-4201830 GCA_032361145.1 Enteromius fasciolatus | reverse complement strand
TATGATATTTGCTGCGGGGGCACGGGCTTCGATAATCTCACTCCTTTTTGACCATACCTCTGTTTGCATCCCTGATTATCCCAATATTTGGATGTCCTTTTCTTTAACCAGTGAAGTATGCACTATTAATATGTAGTTTAATGCAAGAGTCTACTCTGTTTTGTTGATTAATTTGATGAGGTGAGATGAGGGAGACGTACAAGGACAGGTTGTAATGTAATATGTAACTGCCATATAAGTTTTAAAACCGCCAATCCACGAGTCGCTGTGACTTCCGTAAAAATGTTTACGTTTACGTACAATTAGTCCCAACAATGCATATACGGTTATGCATGATTATATATAAATCGTCCGTTTTACACACATACACAGACATTATTTCATAAACAACATATTTGTGAGATCTAATACAACTTTAGACGCTCCCGTAGCAACAAAAGACTATACTTTATCTTATTATATCTTATCTTATTTTATACTTTACCTTTTCTGATAAGAACTGTGCAAACTCAAGCATTTGTTTCTGTCCTGTCTGCTCGTTTTATCACCTTTAACCACATCTGCCACTGTTTTTTTGTCTGGCACTGGCATAAGGCATGCGATCATTTTTCTAATGTGAGGCTATATTACAGCGCGTCGATTCTGGCACCCAACATCACAACAAGATGATATTTCAGGCTCCTTATGAAGCCAAATCTGCGCTAGTTTAAATTTGCCGCCTCTAGTCTTCCTTTGTTCCTTTGAGAGGAGCTGTAAAAACATATTGAGATGTTTTTTTTTTACCTAAAATAAAACCCCAAAAAGGTGCATAATGTGGGGCCTTTAAAGACTGGTGCAGATGGCGTCTGATTGTTGTGTTGGAGTTGAATGTGTATAACCTGACTGTTTAAGGTGATAGTTGGAGCACACTCTCCTGTCCTTGACATGGATCCGTCAGGGCAGCACTCAGCAGAATTAAGTTTGACCCACAAAAGCGATTTCCTTACACCTGTTTAAAAACCACCAAACTATCAGCTGTTGTGCTTCAAACTCGTTTCCTTCCCAGACATTCAAAGTATGTTTAAAGTGTGTTCAAGAGAAAATTCAATCTAACTTCCTCTTAGAGCTCATTCTCTTAATTCTTCTTTTTTTAATTAGTTAATCCTAATTTTTTAAAGACAAATTTCATGCGTTAATTGCATTAATAGAATAGCAGCCATTATAATATTTGGCATGTTGGATTATAATCGGTCTTTGTTTGCTACATCTGTTTAACCTTTTATAGTTGACTTTGCACTGGAAAGATCATGTGACGTTTAATTGACATAGCTTAGCCAAACCTAGTTTATCAACACTATTCCTTTGCTGTCTCGCAGGCTCTGCCGTTTTTTTTTTTTGCAAATCTCATGTTTAATTGAAATTTACAACAATGCATTATCCAATTTGTGCAACGTAGCAACATTCCTATGTGCACTTTGGTGTTTTCTGTTTCAGTTACACCGTAGTGAATAGTTCACAGATACAGTCTTGTGGTCAGAGCTTTGCAGTTTCCCAGCCATTCTCACATCCGCGTAATGACCTTCTGAAATCGGTCTGTGTGGGACAGCACTGCATGGTTGCAATTGCCAGATTTGAACACGAGGTGGAGATCCAGTTCTTTGGAGACCGAAGACATGATGTCAGACTCTCTCAGACGAGATCAGCTTTCTCTCATCCATCACTTCAGGACGTTGATGAATGCCATGTGGCGTTAGTGTGACGTCTGTGAAGCAGAGCAGGTCACATTTCTCAGAGTGATTGAGTAATAAAAATCAGCTATTGAATATTGACATGTTCTTTTGAGAAATGAAGTAAATCACTGCTCTGTAATGTTTTCTGGAACGGCCTGTTGTTCATCAACATAAGCTATAATTCAAAATAGTGTTTGTGAAGCTGCTGTGCACTTCTTTTGTCAGCCACCAGATGGTGTCGTGTGTGTGTGAAGGGCTGACGACTTGACTCAAAATCAGGCTTGAGTGAGGATCACATTTGTGCAGATTTATATAATTGTGGTGTTATGCAGTTGCTGTGTGGATGTTGGTGAGAAACGCTGTGTTTGCGCTTTGCTACTGTATTAGTAGCCCTATTGATCATTGTCCACTCTGGCTGCTTTTTAATGAGTGCATGTGCTTCGTTTTTACTCTTTCTGGGAAATGAATGAATGTGTATTATCTGAGCCAGCAAAATAATCGAACTGGAATTGATGAGTTCTGCTTTGTGCCCTGTAGTCATCGTTGTCGTCGTCTTTTTAATTAGAGTAGCTTGCTTCTCTCCATTTAAAAGGCTCCTTTTTCTTGTGTTCCTCTGTTAAACATTGTTCAAGCAACAAATGTATTGTTTTCAGTAGTAAAGGGCTCTTTTCTCAGCTATTTTTGGCTTGCAAGGTTGAACTCTACAGCTGCCATTGCTTCTGTTTTGTGAGACTTTTCATGAAATATAAATGATAGAGATTGTGTTGCACTGAGTTCTGATCTTGTATTTTGTCGTGGAAGATGGCATTTGTTCATGTTTGGCTTTTGCCGTATACATGGAAAAATCATAATTTCATTATTCTGCTTAAAAATTTAAACTCTTATTTAGTAAGGATACTGATCAAAAGTGAAGGTAAAGACATTTATTTGTTATAAAATGTTTCACATAAATGCTGTTCTGATAATATATATGTGCTGTCAAGTTTTTGTTCACGTAATATTCATGTACTGTGTACTTTATGTTTAAATGCATTTACATATTTTTATTTTTAAAAAATTATTTTGTAAATATAATATAAAATATTTTTTAATATATACATGCATGTGTGTGTATTTATATAAAAAATATAGACTGGGTCATATACATGGGTCAAAGTTGAAAAAGGGTTTCTAAAAACAGTAAGTGTTGTTTTTCCATTTAAGTTTTCTTTCTTTGCAATTAATAAAATCTCATTAAAATGTAATTCAGCGTAACGTCTTCTCAGGCATATTTACAACAAAAATCAATTTATGACACATTAAAAGATTAATTACTTTCACCCCAAATACTAATTAGTATTTTTTATTTATTCAAAATCATGACATTTTATTCTCCAAAAGCTTATTTAAAACTTTAAAAGTAGACGCTTTACTTACATTTAATGTGCTTTCCATGGACATAAAATCCCTTTTGGTAATTTCTTTTGATGCGGACATCTTAACGGCTTTGACCCATACATATATTATGTAATTGTGATGAATTCATTTGACAGCACTGATTTACATACAAGGAAAAAAAATCAGCTTAATAAATGACATCTTATAAATATATTAAAATAAATCATATTTAAAATTATTTTAAAAAACAATCTCCATATTTCAGTTTTTACAGTATTTTGGACAAATCGATTTGGGGAGTATAAGAGACTTTTGTTTTGTTTTGTTCCAAAAACCTAAAAAATCTTTGCAATGGCCGTGCACATTCCTCAGTGATGATGACTATGAAGTCAGACATAATATTGTAAAATAAAATTATCTTGAGACCTCATACCCTTCTGTAGGATTTTGTGACACGTGTTCAAATGTATGATGATTGATGTTGCACTGCTACTATTCTAGAAAGAGGTCTAGTCCACATCTTCATCTCTAAGGAATGCTAGTATAGCATTACTATTTACTCCCTTTTTGTCTCTCTAGTCATTTATTAGATCACCAAGAAAAGTTTTTAGTGAGAGGAATAACACAGCTTCTACACAACCTTTATACACGAGGACAGCAGCGTCAGAGCTCTTCAAATCACTTCCTCAGTCCACATGAATATGGCAGCATTATGTAAGAGGGCTTCCCCCAGATCTGTCCTCACTGTTATGATCCTCAGATAACCTGACATCTTGCTTATCGAGGGGAACATCAGTGGACAGGTTTTGAGTTCCTCTGAAGAACACACAGGAGCCCTGAGGGGTGATGCATCACTCGTATTGTTGTCATCTATGTGATTGTTACACTGTGCCTCATTTAGCAAACCATTTCTTATCCAAACTGTTTACAGTAGGTTTGTACTTTTAGTATCCTGGCACTACATTTTATGAGTCAGATCTTTTATCTGGGAAAAATGATGTAATTGCTCCCAGTACATATTTGCCAAACGTCCCATTTTTCTTTTCATTTTGACCATGTTGTTTAATTAATCTAGGCATTACTATTTTCTGAAAATGTGAGTGGCGTTTGCTCAATTTTAACGGTTTAATTTTAAAGTAGGAGTGCAGTAAATTAAATAACAAATTAATTAGAGTTAATAGTATAATATTTGAGATATATTTTCATTCCATAACCCTATTTTTAAGGTTTACACAATTATTGTTATTTTTTAATAGCACATTTTTTTCACCAGTAAATTTGTATAACTTTTTTAAGCAGCAAGTACAGGGTTTTAAGAGCTAGCGCTTGACAAAATGTATGCATTATTTAACATTATTTTCCATAGCACAGTGCAGAACAAGTGACATGCTGATGTTTGTTTATTTATATATATATATTTTTATATATTTATTTATTTATATTTGAATTTCATTTAGAAATTAAAATTAATTTTTAGCATATATTACATTACCTTTTTATTCTAAGCAAGATATTTTAAAGAATGTGGGTAATCAAACAGTTGACGATAGCCATTGACTCCCATAGTGTGCACAAAAACATTAATGAATTAATTAATACTGTTGAAGTCGAGGTCTACTATCAAATGTTTGGTCCCAACATTCTTCAAAATGTCTTTTTTGGGAATTTATTTTAAGGTGTACATGTACTTTTTTATTATAATAACAATAAAGGATGCATAATTACATGCAAGTAACCTTAAGCCAAACCCTATCGTATGTACATGTATTTAAAGTTGCGATCTTGCAAAACACTATGGGTGCAGGATGTACACCAAACAAAAACAAACTTCGGCCAACCAATCGGAAAGAAGAGGTGGGGTTAGGCCATTAAACCCCACCTCTTCTTGCCGGTTGTTTGGCCGAAGTTTGTTTTTGTTGTGGTGCCCAAATGTTTGTTTCGGTATTGCAGCCTCTGTGTTGTCTTTCGAGAGCGGATTTTTTCCCAATGTATTTAGAGGGCAGACAGCAAGACGATCAAGGGGTGATGCATACAGTTTGAGATAAAAATAAAATCAAGCTAAAATCCTGCAACATCGCATAGAGCACCTTTAATAATCATTACTCCGTACGTAAATGTACAATTACATCGTAACAAGGACACCTTGAAATAAAGTGTAACCCTAAAAAAAACATTTTTGGGTGAACTATCCCTTTAAGAGTTTACACAGATCTTATGTGTGAGTGATTGATAGTAATGATTAGCTTTCCCAGAATGTAATGTTTTCAGATACTGAGACAGTCTGAGACAGTTGTCCTGAATAAAACAAGCCCGCTGATGTGTTTCAGTGTTTCCGAACAAACCCAGAGGGAATTCTGTCCAACTATACCTCTGATCTGCCGTTTTCCTCATGCGTGCTTTAGTGGATTTTGAGATTGAGCGCTGATTGTCTCTTCACAGCATTGTTCGTTGCGGCGATCCCTGAGTGCCTTGTTATAAGACACAAAAACAACTGATTCGCAAGGCACTCAATTCCACATGTATATAGGTAGAGGCCTCGGACCTTCATTCTATGTGTGTGTGGATCTCAGGAAGATTTTGCTGAGCACAGAAATTGCGTGTCAGGTTAAGAGTTGACTGCTGAGGGTCCGGTTATGTGGCTGGCTGCTGTCAGACTCTCCACCTGTCAGGTGATTTGAGTGAAGCCTTCCGGCAAAATTGCAAAACCTATGCCTCTCCGGGAGGACATAAAAAGTCTTGCGCAGGAGATTCAGCCCCACATCGCAGGCTTTCAATCATCATACACTTCCTGGACATGTCAGTCTAGCAATGTCAGCGGGTTTAATAATGATGGATCAGGTCTGTCGGCGAGCCATTATGGGCCACCTGTGAAAATGACACTTAATTTGTGGATGTTAATGCTTGGTTGTGTACTTGAGGTTGTTAATGTCCCTGTTAATCCCATCTTCACTTTTCAGAAGCGTGTAGGAAGTCCCTCGATCGCTCTGAATATGAGCTTCTTATGATGTGATTTTCACCAAGCAATTATAAGGTCGAAATTGCGATTGCGATACGATATATAAGTGGTTTGACTCAACTTGCTTGTTATCAAGGAAAATGCACACACAGATACTAATAATGCTGAAATCTGTATTTCTCAACGGAGATACAGTATACAGTGCAATCTAGCAACAACTAATTAAAACTGAATTGTACAAAATTAAATAACATCTATACATTACTGAATTAAATTACATTGAATTAACATTATAACCAAATTAAAAAGTCCATTTTTATATTTTTACATGTTGTCACAAAACATTTTAGCAGGATGTAACATATATTTAGTATATTTTTTTTATATCTCTTGTCCAGTGTGCCAATCATTTTCTTAAATCCCTCTTTGATGAAAGTGCATTCATACCTGAGGCGACTTGGGCGAATATATCTTGCTTTTCGCGTGTAGTTGGACGCTTGAACATGTCGAGTTTACGCCGGTTTCACACTGCACGTGTCAGCAGGGCGTAAGCAGCGCGTATTTTTTTCGGCGCCCATGTTAACGGATGAGACCTTTCACAGCAGAGTAATGGCATATATCAAAGCACATGGCACACAGTGTTCGGAGAAGAACGCTGGGAAATACGACAGAAAGATGCTTGTCTATAGCCTGCTGCAGTACAAGCTGCCAGAATGAAAGCACAATTGGCGCGCGCTGCTCCTGCTCTGCATACGTGCCGTTTCCGCGCTGCTTATGCGTGCAGTAAAGCCAGCGTGTTTAACACACCGCTTAATTTGTGCGAATCGCGCTGCAGGATGTCTAATCGTGTCTTTGCATTGAATTAACATGTAAATCACTCACGCTAAATGCTTCGTTCGCGTCTGGTGTGAATGCAAGAATGAATGTCTTGTTACGTCCATGAATGCATTTAATTATTTAATATAATCACAACATCTCCTGTAAGTAATCGCACAGGCTGACATCGCGATTGCGATATGATTAATCGTGCAGCACTAGTCTGTATGTGTGAAAGTGGTAACAGATGCATATGTTCAGGAATCAGGTGTTTTCCTGCATGGAGCGAATCTGAAGTGACAGTTGTCATGTTACTGTGTCCGGCTCTGACCCGAGCTGCAGTCTGTCGCTTATGTGAGTTTGTTGAGGTAGATGGGGTGTGTAATAGAAAAGCTTTTGCTTGAGGAAAGCCACTATAATCTTCAGGATCAGTGTCTTTAATTTCATGCATCTAAGAAGTGAAAGGACAGCTTTATTTAAAGGTTAATTGTTGCTGTGTGTCACTATAAAAAAATTTTTAAAAGAGCAACACAAAAGGATGTGGACGAACAGTGTCTGTGTTTGCATGGAACAAACTCTGCTTACAGGAATTAGATGTGGATGTGGCTGAAAAGTGAAAGGGTCTACGTGACACACTTTTTTTTTGTTTAGACCACAGACCAACCACATCATCTATAATTCAAATCAAGTCATCTGTTTGTCTGCCATAGTAAACGTAATGTTTATATATAATACATTGAATTTGATGTTTTTTAATTTGGTTTGTGTCACACATCTCACATGACCCTTCATGTATTTTACTTATGTTTTACTAAATAGGCATATTTTTTTTACATTATTAATATTTCATTATATATACAGGATTTTAAAAATGACATTTTACAATAGATGGAAATTATACATATAATTTACTTTTACTGTAAAATACCTAGTAGATAAAGCTTTATCCATTAGCAGCTCAATAACACTACCTTGGTGTCGGCAGAATTCACAACAGCAACGTTTAATACATAACAGAAATCACGTTTCATTTTACAGGAAATATAATCAGCATTTGCAACGTGGTTCTGTCAACCTGCCTGAAATTCTGAAACACACGCTGGTCGCTGTCCTTCTTACCGAGCTCTGGTCTTCCTGTGCACAGATAAGCTGCTTTAATGCGTTCTCTCCATCACAGGGGTGTGCAGCACAGCTGTGCGTGTAGCAGCTGTTAGTTAGGCACGATTAGCGTGATTTGCATAATAGCGTTTTCAGTTCACAAGAGTCAGCGTGTGTGTTCGTTAGTGTGTTTTGATATGTGGTATTGCTTGCCAACAACTGGCAAGCCTGCATCTCCAGGTCTCTCCGGAGAATCAAGTGTTTGTGGGATACAGGAATACTCCATCAGGGAATATGTCGGTGTCGCACCTAGGCATCTAATTACTGGCAGGTTCCACAAAATCACTCACAGATCCTTGATTTCAACTCCATTTCATTTTTTCCTTAATGGGCTTTGTAATTTTTCCTGCATTTTCTAAGTTTTGCTCAGCTGCTTCTTTTTGGCCCTAATCAGAAAGCAATTTGTTTTCTGCCGTTTAGAGGTTCACTGGAGACTGTTTAGCCGACCGTGAAGATGAAAATCATTATCGGTCGCTGTATTAATGTCTTCCACAGAAGCAGTAGTTTGATTGTAACCGCTCTCATCTGCAGAGCATTGATTGCACGTTTGAGTTCTTGGTGTTTTATTGTGTGTCAACAGAAACTGATTGGTCCAGAAATGAGGAATATGGATTGGCAGTAGGACTGGATGGTACATAAACATATGTGACCCTTGTCCACTAAACCAGTCATAAATCTTGTTCCATGAAGATATTTTGTAATGTACTTACCATAGATATATTAAAAATTAATGTTTGATTAGTAACATGCAGCACTAAGGACTTCATGTGGACACCTTTAAAGATGATTTTAGATGCCTCAGATTCCAGATTTTCAAATAGTTGCATCTCAGCCAAATATTGTCCCATCATAACAATACATTAATTATCCTATCATACCCATACATTATTGAAAAGCTTATTTATTCATCTTTCAGATTACATATAAATCTTAATTTTGAAAAAATGACTGATTTTGTGGTCCGGGGTCACACTTATGTATTTTCCAGACATTTAAAGGATGTTTGCTCATTCTAAAGGATCTATGTTGTCAAAATCTAGAGTCATAACTTCAGTATAACAGCCATTACACTCTTCAGTGCCACATGATCTTTAAGAAGTATACACAACTATATGGTCAGAAGTATTGGACTTCCTGACAATTACACCAGCAGACACTTAATGACAATGCATTCTAACTATATAGCTATTTGCAGCTATAAAAGTTTTCAATTTTCTGGAAAGATTTTGGTTTTGTGGATGTTTTTGCCTGTTCATCCATTTTCTTATTTCTCTTCACACACCTAGATTGAGATTAACCAGAGAATCTGGCCCAGAAACTCATCTTTGGACACTGTGTGTATGAAAACTTCAGTTGCCATAGAGATTGCACATCCGCCTTCTCAGATTTACAAGAACTGTGACCAGTCAGTGTGGGAAGAAGACTTATAGGTTTCTAAATCGGTGAAACGGCACTATACATCAGTTCCATCTTGTATTGATCAAGCTCTCTGCCTCGTTTCTTTGCCGACGTGTGTTCTGCACGCCACACGATTTCACGGATCTCCCTCCATCACATTTTACCAAATCATGAACCGATATCAGCCAGCCCGATGAATCGATGTGCTTACTGAGGCATGATGGTTATGAATCGTTTGTTACTTGGCAACTAGAACCCACACACACAGGTCAAAATACAAGTACTTAAAGCGAGCCGCTTCCCAGATGGCTCTGCTCATCTGCGGAGGGTTGTGTGACAGTGGTGTGGGTTTCACCGTGCTACTGTACGTGCTGATACACAATGTGAGTGACCCAGGCCCCTCAACTTGTTTGGCCTGATATGCTACGTCTTGTATTGTGTCACGGCTCCTGGTGCTCTGAAGCATGGCTGATCCCAGCATCGGCTTTCACATGTGTGTATCTCAGATATAATCCTCAGGTTCAGTAAAAAAATGTCTTATTGCAGTAGTTGTACAAACTATCCTTGTTGGAGCCATGTATTTTGTTTTTTTGGTCCTTTTTCTTAGCTTATCTGGTATGTCAGGTCAACTGGCAGATGGTCCATCAAGTTTAAGCCACTTGTCAATAGGCCGGCCTCATTTTTTATTTATTTAGATTAATTCCATTTTAAAAAATTAACTAGGAAATAAAAAGTAAATATACTTCTGTGCCAAAAGCCTGGTGGGCGGAGTTCTGATACATAGCACTGTTCTGATTCGGGTGTCCCGAGTTTAAATCCTGACTTGCAGACCTTTCCCAATCCCATCCCTGCTCGATGTCTCCCACCTTGCTTCCGGTCTGAAATACTGTTTATATTGTAAAAAGGCAAAAATGGGTAAAATCAATAGTAAATATGCATGCTGAAGCTGGTCACACATACAATTTTTAAATCTTAAATGACTTTAAAACTATGAGAGACAACAGACACACCTGATTTACACACACTCTAATTTACACTCCTAATTTAGATCATTGGCTCATTAGGAAAGACCTCCATAAACTAAAATGAGTGTGTTAAGATGAGGGAGACATGCAAATTGTGCAGAACATTGGGTCCCGAGGAACAAGATTGAAAACCACTGATTTGGGGTACGGTCCCCTTGTAAGAGAAACACTGGTTTGAGTTTACAAATCACTTTGTGCATTTTGTCTGCACAAGTTTGGTGACCCTGCTGTTTGATCTTCAGTGGAGCTGACACAGACAAAGCCTCTCGCTCCGCTTGAGTTTTGCGTTGTCCAGGGTTGCGTACGGGTGATGGGATTGGTGGCTGAGTTTGAACAAGTGTGGCATGTGAGCCTGCCACTGTCCGCTGCCCACTCACCCCAACCTTCACAGTTTAACTGGAGACATGAAAAGCCACGGATACAGTATAATCAGCATAGAAGTCTGCTCTAAACACTTTTAACCCTTTGGATGCAACTCGGTATTCTTTCTCCTCCAAACATGACAAGTTGAGTTTTTACCAAAAACTTCTATTTTGGTTTCATCTGACCATATGACATTCTGCCAGTCTTCTTCTGGATCATCCAAAGGCTGGATCATGAATGATTTGTGCAAACATAAATGCATTTCGGTTGATCAAGGGCGCGTTTCCCTTCAGAACCAAACGTAACGTTAATCCTCTGCGTCTTCAGTCACTCAGATGTCAGGAGTAAATCACTACTGCTCTGTTCATTAATACACTCAACAACAAAACACCTCAATCTCTTAGGAGTCCTGCTTGTCTCTGCGTCTCGGTCTGATGACGGCTCACTCAGGGCGGGTCTGAGGTAAGACACCAGTTCAGTCTGTGTGACACGCTGCTGTCAATCAACCAATGTGGGAGTGGCCTCTATCTGTGTGACGCCACACCGACATGCATTTGAGCATGGCTTGATTTCAGAAGGGGCAACTTATTTTTATTACATTAAAACAAAACTACTAGTGGATCTTTATCGTTGTAGGCTGGTTGTGTACACACACTCCCAGTGTGCTTGTAAAAGTGCATGTAGCACCAGATGACCTTTAAGAAAAGCAGTGTTAAATAATAATGAACCTCTCCCCTGAAGCCACTCCCTGGCACTCTTAAGTTCTTATTACAATATACAAATGCATTTGTATAAAGTACAGTAAGATCTTTATGTGGCTGGAGGGTTTTTTTTTTTTTTTTTGAGTTCACTTATGTTGGCTGAAAGTTAGCAGATCGACAGATATGTTTCATTATTTTATTTCTGTAGAAGTGTGCACCATCAGCATGTTCGTTGTCTAGTCCTGTGCCCACTCCCAATTACCACTAAATTTCCTTGCTCTGCCAATATTGTTTTCCAGCTTCCCTATGTCGTTCCTGCCTGCATTGATTTCCATAACACAGCTAATTGGTTTCCGCTGTGTGCTTCCTGTCTTTACCACATCACGTACTCTATTGATACTGACATAATTGGTCAACTGAGCCACAAAGTTTGGCGAAATCGTCAGCACATATTAAAGGGTTAAGAGAGCTGTCGTGAATTGAAGGTAATAGTTTGGCTAACACATTCCCCCGTGTGCATCTAACAGCTGACAGGAAGGCAGGCAGGCATGTGAGCTATAACAATTTAGCGGTTGCATTGTAATGTGCTCCAGCCTCCCCTGGCTTTGATACACATTCAGACAGATCAAGTTGCATAATGAATATTTTACACATGCCTGCACTGCATGCATGTATGAAAGATCCTGGCGTGCACTGGGACAAATAGTTTTTGCCTGCACCAGCACTCTGCTCTCTTGAAGTCAGACATGTCATCTACATCTACTGACATGGCAAGAAGTGCACATATGCAACTGTGAGCACTCACTAGAAGCCATCTATCTCGAGGACAATTCACAATTAAAATACTTCAACCTCAGCAAAAGACAAATGTGTAATTCTGAATATGTAAAATGTCTTATAGAATTGATCAGAAATACTACTGCAGAAGAAAATCAGTGACTAAAAGTAAATTATTGTTGGAAGTTTGTTGCAAAAATATATGCACTCAGAGCGATATAAATACATTATTTGCAATGCTTTATGGAAATGGCTGCTGACTTCTTTCGCTCAGATTTAGGTTTTATTGACTTTTTTTAATTGATGGATCTCTCTTTAGGATTTTGGGTGTTGTAATTGTTTTTTCTTTTTTAATGTTGTTGAAATCACATTGACTTTTACAGAAGAATTCTTTACTTAACAACAACAGATCTCATAGCAGTGCTTCTTGAAAACCTTTTTTTTTTTTTTTTAAGAAATATATACTTTTATTAACAAGAATGCTAGAGAAGGAATAAAAGCTTTTATGCTTTTACAGAATCTTTTGAAAAACCCTATAGTTTTGGACGTCATATTCCGCAAAGAAAACGAATGTATCAGGGTTTCCACAAATATATCATCTAAGATGTGTATACTGACTGATTTATTTTAGTTATGATGCTGAAAATTCATAAAAGTAAATTAAAATTTTAAAAATTAACCAAAAAAAACATTAGTTTTTGCTTTAATAAATGCAGCCTTGGTTACTTCTTATAAAAACAGATAAAAAAAATAAATAGAAAACATTTTTTTCTTATAAAAATAAAATAATTTTATAAAAAATTATTATTAAAAAATTATTTATATGATTTTCACTTCTGTTTCAGAATGTTTTCAGCTGAGCTGTATGCAATGAAAAGTGGAACAAAAATTAGTACAAACCTTAAAGAAATATCAGTCCAGACCTAACCCTCCCTCACTCCCTGTCTCTCGATCACATTCCGTGTTTCTGTACTCTCTCTTTCAGCCGTTTGCTCCTCCCACCCTCTCATACTCGTTCACTCATGCTCTGCCTCTTTGTGTCTTGCGCTCTGAATGCACTCGTAAGTTTAATCTCCGCTAAGGAGCAGGAGGAGGAGGAGCACCAGTGCATATGAGGTGTCTCAGTAGCTGTCAGAGACGAGACATGAGAAGACATCTCATCCATTGCGTCAGTTTGTTACTTCATGTTTGAAGTCTGCTTCATGTATTGGCGTTCCCGAGTGATCCGAAGCAGTGAGCTGAGAAACCAGTTAGCGTGTTTGGATAAACAGCGTTCCGATCGGAGGATTTGAATGCAGAGACAAAGCACTGAACCTGAGAAAGGAAATAAATTAAGATCTTTCTTATGTGAGATGGAAGCCGTGCAGGTGGTCTTGAGCAGCGGGCTATGTGAGAAACGAGCTGTGAACTTCATGTGCTGGTCGGAGAAGCACTGAAATGAGTCGTGGGCATCGCTTTATAAGCTCTTTGCTTGTCTAGTTGAGCTTCAGTTTGATATTCTCCGAGCAGGAGTCCCAGCGCTTTCCACAGTCCAGCAGGACTTTCAAATTTGCTCTCCGGAGGCACTTTGTAGTCTTTCCCTGAATTTTCCCTGTGATAGCCGTGCATCCTCTGAGACAGGATGCAGGTGTCGTTTGTTTGCACGGATCACCGGTCCATGAGCCGTAGCACGGATGACAGGCTCAATCGACAAAACGCCAACAGTCCCAGCACTGGTACCCGAAGCAAGTTCAAAGCCGTAGCCATGGTGGCCAGGAGCCTCGGGCAGCTTTCCGTCCAGAGCGTCCCTTCTTCAAGTGACCAAAGCATGAGAACTGGCATGAAGTATAGGTAGGAGAATTAATATAAGGAAAGAAGAGTTTATTTTGTGACTGTAAAGCTTGTGCGAAAATGCCTGATAATCTTATTAGATCGGTTATTATCCTAAAATATGATTTGTGCACAATAAATATTAGCGTTTACATAATTTCAACTATTTTTTTAAAGACAGTGTTGAAACAATAGCATAAGAATCCGAATATGCTGGTGCATATATGCATTTCAGTTTGACTGTTATGCTTCAAATCTTTCAGCAAATTGCAGCTTTGACTGTTGAAGAATAATGAATGCTCTTTTACTCAATCACTTGCATTTACTTTTATTCCTGCATTGCATTTCCTTGAAAATCCCTGAGTTTTTTTATCCCCAAAAATAAAACTACGTATTTGTCTCAGAATCGTTCTCTTAGGTCTTCATAGTATTATATAATTGCATTATGTAATATGCCTTTTTGAAATTTCCATTAGGGGTTTTTCTATATTTCAAACGTAACATTTTCTGCATTCGTTAACAACAAACCTGGAAGTATTTGTTAATTTACATAATGACTGCTAGAGACACTGCCAGATTGCTTTCAGCTGTCATGTTCATTTGCAGAAAAATCCTAATAACAGCTCTTAATGGAGGCGTGTGATCTTTCCTTCCTATTTAAAATCAGGATTGCGAAATGATTGTTGTCAGAGGCTCCAATTTATGTCAAGCTTCTATATTCGCTTCTGTAAAGCGAGAGAGTTAGCTAGACCTTGATCATTTCATTTATTCATTTATGCACTCATTATAGGTTCCTTCATGCAATGTCACTGTCTTGAAGATTCATTTTGCCTCATTATGTTGGAGCACATTAAAAAACAAAAGAAGTTTTTGCACAACTTTTTTTTTTTTTTATGAAATTGAAAGTGTTTACCATAAGCTTATTTAACCGAAAAAATCATACTGGTTTGGAATTATGTTGGAAAGTTTCAAAAGCAGTTTTTTCACAATATGTGCCAGATTTACTAGCTATATTAGGTAGCAAGCTAGAGAAGAGACAGAAGTAGTGAGTAAACATAACATAAATGGTGAACTACGCCTTTAAAATGAGAACTTCTTTTGTGGGCCTTCTTTCCATTGTTTTAAATTCTCTGAGGCAAGCAGTATTTGATACCGGCGCCTTCTGTTGCCTTGGGATTGAGGTCGTAGAGTGATTTTTCCCCCCCCCCCAAGCTGATAGTCAAAGATCCTCTTAGAAGCCCCCCCCCCCATACCATATTGACTGCAAGGTCAGCATCTGATCTTCTGCCAGAGGATGTGGGTCTGTGTGGATAAACTAGAGCATCGCTTTGAGCTGATCTTTTCTAATGATACTCGGAGCCGCAGTGAACGCAGCTACTATGAATGTGTGCTTTTAAACATACAGAGAGTTCATGTATATGTGATGAAAGACTGTGGGCAGTGTCTTGGAGTTTCTTTGAGGGTTTGTTTATGTTTGTTTGAGAACTGTGCTCAGATACCCAGAGGAAGACACAGCCCAGGAAGCACTGCTCTCTTGTCAGGGTGAGTTTCAATGATGTGCCATATTAACTCCCTAGAGCTGTTGGTTCAGGAGTCTAAAAACTTCAGCACAGGAAGTTACATCACAGACCACTTTTGATGCAATGTAATGAACATGCTATGAACAGAAAACAAGCTTCTGGCTACTACACTAAAGTAAAGGTTCTTTAATGGCATCAGTTTTTTGTTAAAGAGACATTTGTGGAATCGTTCCATTGCACAAAATGTACTTTTTAGTGTTTCGTTTTGGTCAAATGTTTCAAAGACAAACTTTTTTTGTTGTTGGAATAATGTGCACTGGTGAATAATGCTTAGGACATCTTTTTGTATAATTATTTCTATGTGGATAATATACATTTTTTCATGATTTTTGCTGAATCGAAAGTTAAGAAGAACACCATTGATTTGGCACAAATATAAATATAAATTTGTTTACTGTCACTTTTAATCAATTTGCTGCATCCTTGATTGATTAAAGTGTCCTGTTAAATTACACGTTTAAATAAGATGTTGCTGCCACAATGAGAGAGATAACAGGGCAGCAGTTGTTAAAAGAAAGCTCCACTTTTTTTTATTTTTTTTATTAAAAACTAGTTTTTGAATGCATTCAGCCGATCTCCAGGTCTGACGATAGCGCTTTTAGCATAGCTCAGCATAGATCATTGAATCTTATTAGACCAGAAGCATCTCGTTTTAAAATAACCAAAGAGTTTCATTATTTTTCCTATTTAAAACTAAACCCTTACCTTGTGTACGGAAAGTGAAAAGTAGTAATAATCAAGGAACTTTCCGGCTGACTCAGAGATGAATGGATTAAAAAACGGTAAAACTCAGCTTTTTAACTCTGGGGCAGTAATAAGCTTATTTTCAACCAAAAAATGGTTCTGCAGCTTTGCCACACAAACTTCTTTTTAAAGGTAAAGAACTGCAGGTGAAGGGTGTTCATGCCACACTTTTCCATTCCTGGAAAAATAAAGGTGTGTTTCAGTATGATTAGCTTTTACTCTGTGCTCCCAAAGGGACAAAAGCCCTTCCAGCCCTGTTTTCCGGGATTCACTCTGGCAGACCGGCACCTTTGTCTCACCTAGTGTAATTTTCTTTAGTCAGTTCCAATCACAATCTCATTCTGCCCAGATGAATCGAAGCAGACAGGGCCATTGTAAAGAGAGAGGACTGGCTTTCAATTAACCAGCATCTTTCCCTGTCCAGATCGTGCGGTATTACTCTGGTCGCTCTCCACAGTACGACAGACAAAGACATTGTACCGGTGGGTGTAGAATTGGGAACGATGCCATATATCGTAGATTGAAGTCGCTTGACATCTCTAGCCTTATCTCATCCGTGCTCTCTCTGTGGAGATGCTTCGGTTTAGCTGTGTGGACCGATTAAATGGCTCCGGGATTCAATTAATGATTGAGTGAAACAGGCTTATGATTTTGTGGAGGAGATCCTGTTAAGCTAGGTGATGCGAAATGGGCTGCAAACCTCTTTATTTATATCTTTCCGTCATTGTACAAAACAAATATATTTGGATGAAAAATGCAAATGCATTTGCATCCCAATTTCACATGTATTACGCAGCTCTGGTGCTTAAAAATATACATATATATTAGCGTGCATGCAGATAATTCGTTCTTTTGAAGCTCTGTGACCATTAGCATTATTAAAACTGATTGTAGCTTTCTAAAAGTTTTGGTTAGCACAACATAATAAATCTGTTTCCAAGACCATAGATATTAATATCAAAAGTTTCCCTGAAAACAATGTTTATAAAATGACTTGTATATCACCAAATGCACTTAAATAGCGAATTATAATTGTAAGTTCTGAACTCAAAGTGTTGAGAGATTTAAGACGGCGCAGTAAGCGTTAAAGTGTTAAGGCGTTAAAGAGTAGGCGTGTTAAGAGATTTTATTGCACTTCTGGATCTCACTATAACTGATACTACCTTCAGTTCAGACTCACTCCCACATGAAATAATGCCTGATGAATGTTTCTGAGAAACAAACAGCAGCTTTTGCTTCTACAAAGCCACACAATAGCACTGTAAACGTCTCACATGTGCATTTCTATTTAAGTCTTGAGCAGACTGTATGTGTAACTCTTCCTTCTGATACGGTTTTTATTTTCCTGCTTCTGAGCTGAGGATGGATGGCTGTATGTTCTGCTCTCTGTGTGGTGCTGATAGCTTTTAATTAAGGCTAGCGTGTTTGCGCTTTAAGAACGTGTAGATTCTCACTGTTTTCCTTGCGCTCTAGGAATAGATTTGATCATTCTGGCTGGGCTCTACCATAAATAAACTGTATTCATCTCCATGATCGTCTGTGTTGTGTTGATGGTGTGGTCTGCATAAAAAGGGTCTGAAACCTTCAGCTGTTTGCTTTTTGTAAAGCAGCACTCAAGACAGAGACAGATCTGAATTGTTTGGAAATATCCATTCATTCAATTATAGTTGACCTTTTTAATTGTATAGGACATTTTTGTGTTCCTAATCTTTCATCAAAACGTTTTCAGTTGCTCTGCGTCTGGAAAGATTTTCATTTTAGCTGACTTCGCCGAGGGTGCTTAAATTTCAGCCAGAGGGTTTCAGCAGTGTTGCAGACGGATACTAATCAATACTTCATAATGCAGAAGTAAAATGGGCTGCAGAGAGTTTGATATTGGCTTTAGATTACCTGGGCATTTTGCAGGTGGTGAGCAACCGTTAGAGTGAATGGCAGTGTTTTGTTTATGTGATCGTAACTGTGTTATATGAGTTCAGTTTTCTGATGTGCACACATTATTTATTTAAACAACATTATCTAAAGAAGGCTTTACTTTGATGCCACAACCAAACTTAATAGTTATTTAGGGAGTCAAATTAGGGGTGTAACGATTCACAAAAATCACGATTCGGTGCTGATGCAGCTCTGGTTAAACGGCAAAGGCAAAGGGAAATGCCTAACGTTACCTGAATGCTGCGGGGACCGTTTGTAAAGTGTGTTTCTGGTTCTCGTCTGTTTGGGGGTGGGAGGAGCAGACAGCGGCTTCCCTGCCCCGTCGTTTGCGCTGCCTTGTTGATCGTAGCACTGAAAACATTATATTTTACACACTTTATTCTCTCTCTTTTTTTCTCTCTGAATCGCTCGGTTCGGATGTGTACCGAACCGAAAGCCTATGACGTATTGTTACATCCCTAATATATATATATACACTTTTTTTATTTGTATCTATATACATGTATTGTTATATTTTATTTTATATATAAAAATATTTATGTAAATAACATTTTTCTTATATACATGTGTTTGTATTTACATATACATAATAAAAATGTGTTACACATATCATGCAAACAGTCTTATTTTTGATGCCATTAATCGTTTGACAGAACTAGTTCAAATTGATCAAAAGTGACATTTATGATGGTACAAAAGATTTCAAATAAATGTTTTTTTACATTTTAATAATTTATCAAAGAATCCTGAAAAACAAAATCCCCACAAATTGCTGATGATAATCGCATCAGTATTATATTAGCATATTAAAATGAATTCTGAATCATGTGACACTGAAAACTGCAGTAATGACGCTGAAAATTCAGTTTTCCATCACATAATTAAATTACATTTAGAAATTTTACATAGAAAGCAGTTGTTTTATATTGTAATAATATTTCACAATATTACTGATTTTACTGTATTTTTAATGAAATAAATGCAACCTTGGAGAGCAGATCTGGCTGCTTTCAAAAACCTTTACAAAACACTAATTTTTTTAAATGTATTTGTTTGGTTTTTTTTAATGCAGTGGTTGTATAATCTCTGTTTCTCTCTAGTACGACGACACTCAGAACCTGCTGTCAGATCTGCGGCAGAGGTATGAGCAGACGGAGCAGGAGAAATGCTCCATCAACGACGAGCTGGAACAGTGCAAGGTCAACCTCAAACTCCTGCAGGAGAAGGGCAGCAATGTGAGTCTCACAACCCACACAAAAACAGATTGCTTTTCAGCCAGCATTAAGATCTTACTCCAATTAATTAGCTGTCGTCCACATTACGCCATTTACCATGGCTGTCAGCAGTCAGCGATAGATCTTACCTCACAGCATCTGATCACATGCGGCACGCTTTTGAGTCGTTAGCAAAAATAATGTTCAATTCAGCATTTATAGGTGCGTTCAGATGTTGTTTAATACTCTAAAAAGCTGAAGTTAAAACACCTGATGGGTTTCAGTAAATATTATTATTGTTTATCATCAGATTTGTCACTTTCAGGTTCTCCTCTTTTCATCTTTATGACCCAGAAGAATTTTTTTTATTTTATTTTATTATTATTTTTTTTAAACACAATTTATTCTTCATTTTGGCCACACAAAGCAGTAGTTATTACCTTAATCTCCCACAATTCTCTCTACAATCCCTTGCTCACTGCTGATCACAATCACGTGTCGTTGATTTGAATTTAACACAGATAAATTGTAGATTAATTGTTTAGTTGAATGCAAATAACCAGTTTATTGTTTGCTGTGATTTTTTTAATGCCTCGAACACTGTCCTTGTTCCTGACGTCCTGCTTCTAGATGTTCAGATGTGTCTGTGGTTTTGGGGCGTTTGATATTTTGGTTTGTCCGTGTTGATTTATGGTCGGTCCCTCCCACCGCACCCTATTATTTGGCTGTTTTTGTTTGTATGTTTGTTGTAGTCGTTCGACTTCCCCAGCCTGATTTCCGTTGAATAGTTTGAAGATTGATTTTTTGTTTTATTTGTAATATCCCTTCCCTCCTCTAGCCATCCATATTGCAGCCTGTCCAAGCCATTTTCATCGGTCTATTCCTGGCTTTGCTGTATTGGTGCTTCGGCCAGTTGTGGTAGAAAGGTACACACGCTCCTGTTGAGTCTGTTTGTGTGTCTCCTGTTTATCCACCTCTGTATATATCATCACATATATACGACCTGTGCATGGCAAACTCTCATCCGTCATCTCTGCACCCGCTTCGCCCCAAAATCCCTTTTCGGTGCTTGGCGACACGTGGGAACTCTTAACCGATTCCTCATCCACCCAGGATCACCAATTACTAACCAAACACATTAACTGTCTTGTCTTGCTCGTATCGGCATATAAATCTCTGCATTTGGGGATTTTGGATGCTTTTTCATTTTTCTTTTTTTTTCTGTTTTGGGGCATTTTGGTCATCACGTCATCTTTCTTTTGCTCTTCTTCTTTATTTTTGTCAATTAAAGGCATATTTCATCCAAATATGAACATTCTGTCATCATCTACTCACAATAATGTTGTTTCAAGCCTGTATGACTTAGTATTATTCAAAGAACTCAAAAGAAGAGGTTTTGGCTAATGTTCATGCTGCTCATTTCCATGCAATGAAGGAATAAAGTGATCAGTGGCTGTGAAAATAAGTCAACAGCACAATGACAGTACATACAACTCATGGATTATTTATATATATGATAATATGTCATATGATTAGAATTTTGTCACAATCAGACTGAAATTCATGATTGTGCACATTTACGCTTATTGTGTTCAGATGAGTTTTGCCGTCAGTGCCATTGGTTCTTATTTGTCATACTTGTCTTAGTTGACTGATTTTTTCCCTTTTTGGGGATAAAAAAAATTCATAGCAAAAAATGCAGACAGCCTTAAGAACTAACTTATGTGAATTTGAATAATATTATGTATAAAATGTTTATTATAATTTCCCTGTTGGTCTGTAAATTATTATTATAATAAAATATTATATTTTTATTAAAATATTTTTCTATTAACAAAACTAGAATCAAATACAGTACTATTCAAATCGTAATACTGTACTGTAAAAAAAATATTGTATTTTATGTATTAAATAATTATATCGGGTCAAATATTTTTAGAGATTGACAGACCTTTGGTCACTGTGCACTTTCATACCAAACAAAAAAAGAAAATTCTGCTAAAATGCTTTTTTTATTTATATATATACATATATATATGCTTTATATATAGTATTTGTCCCACAGAAGAAAACTAGGAAAGTCATAACTGTTTGAAACAACATGAGGGAGCAAATGATGCCCAATTTGTCATTTTTGAGTGATCTGTTCCTTTAAACGCAGCTTTTCTTTCTTTGGGTTTGAAGAAAGACTGTTGTGTTTGCTTTATAACTCCTGTGAGGTAACTGGTTCTCCCAGTTTTACTTAAACTTTACTTAAATATTTGCTTTTCCTATCTTCTCCCTCTTTCTCGATGTGTTTCTCCTGTAACTCTCTTCCTGTCACCCAGGTTTCTCTCTGTCTCTCCAGCTCCAGCCTCCAGTGCTTCTGTCCTGGTTGCTCTGGTGCGTCTTCAGCAGCACCCTTTATTAATCTCACTGCTGTCGTTTCAGAGAGGATGGATGTCTTGGATGCCGGTGGTTGCCGCCGTGGTTGCCGTGACAGCAGTGGTGCTTTACCCCAACTTCTCCAAGAGTTCCTCCTGAGAACCAATCAGAACACTCGTCTCTACCACTTCCTGTCCCCAGCACGGCCCTCTGTCCTATCCCAACGCTCTGTCTAAACCCGAACATGATACCTCTCGATTTTGACAATACAGCTCCAATGTCTGTGTAAAATGCAAATGTATATAGTATAGAAAGAAAGAGGGAATAAAGTTGTAACGCATATTATAGAATAAATCTATCAGCGTTTTTTGTCACTCAGACGGGAGTTTTGATGATTAAACTGGCCTAAAATAGGTCTACTGTTTTGTTTTCTGGAATGGGTACCACGTTTTCTGTTAGCGAGCTTTCGTTTTTTCTTCTTGTGGTTCGCCATCTTAGATGTACAGCCAAATGAGAAGGGCACAGAGGGGCCAAGTGCCTACTTTAAATACTACTAGGACTAGTTCACATTGAAGTGCCGCTCATGCAATTTGAATGGGGGAAAAAAAGTCTAAATTTCACGTCGTCTGTGCCGTTATTGTGTGTTCGACCCGACAGGCTTCTAGCACAGTGATGTCCTTGTTCTCTATGGCTGTTTTCTCTTGTATCATGTATTATAAGCAAAATGTTCATGTCAGAGACACTACAAGTTATCTAGGTGATTTTGAAATTCTTGACATCTTAGGATTGCGGTCAGCGTCAAACGGATTGACCTGAAAAGAAAAAACGTAGCTTTTTACCAACACACTGTCCTGCTGTTCGGACTGAGATGTGGAGCACTTTGAGTTTCTGTCGTTAAAACTCCTACCGTACCTCCTGAAAAAAAAAAAGGCTCTGGGATTTTGCTGCCTTACCTGTTACATAGGTTTCTTTTTACTGAATGAAATTGGATGCAATGGCTTTAAGACGAACGGGGTGTCACGGATGCGCTCTCGTCAAGCACAGGAATGGGTGAGAGGGAATTATTTGGTTGTTTAAATGTGCAAGCTGCTTTGAGACTGCGGGGAGACGAATTAACCAATGATGTGTTTGGTGTGTGGTTCGCATTTGTCTGCTGTGCTGTAAATAAACAGTCTTGGAGCAAAAAAGCCGGACTCATCTGGTTCAACGTGTCGAGGACTTTTTTTGTTTTTTGTTTTACTGCAACAAAAATCCATCGGAAAACACTTCGACATGGATTTGACCACGAATGCAAAAAAGCAAAGCTTGTAGCACAGAAAAGGATAGCTTTAATCCGATCTCTTGCGTCTTTAAACAGCATGATGGACTTTTTATTTCTGAAAGAACATCGTCCTTCACCACGGAAGAATGCTCACAGGCCGTTTGTAAATATGTATGTATGAATGTTTGTGTGTAAATATGTTATAGTCACAAAATAAACATTGGATATAAATGATATCGGTCACATCTAATTTGCTGCTGAAGCCAGTTTTTAGGATATGATGCGTTGGCCTTTCCTTATCCTTTTAATTGAGATTCCAGTTCAAGTTTAGTTTTATAGATGCATTTCTACCTTTGTTTAGGCTTGAACACATGCAGTTTTTAAAAAAGCTTTTTTTGTTTTGTTTTAAATTGTAAATTAAAGTTTGGGAACTCTTTAACGATAACAAGAAACGTAGAACTAAGGAAAAGACGGTGATGTAAATCTAAACAGGTCGTAGCTGAACCTATCAAGGCTGGTTTTTGTAAGCATCAAGTTTGTGTTTTTTGTTTCTTCGGTCTTTGTCCGTTCGTAGCGGTGGAATAAAGTTGAAAATAGCTGAACCCAGGCCTTTGGGGAAAAAAAATCTCTTTAAACTGGTCACCAACTACTAACCAAGTCAGTACAGCACACTGCCTGTATATATTTTTATTCGTATTGTTTTTGAGTTTTTTTTCCTCTTGAACTGAAAGAGCTCGGAAATGACACTTTTGTTTTGTTTTGAACATCAAAGATAGTTCAATGTCGAAATTATATTTTGTAAAGACATAGAATGATATAACAAGAGTTTCTGGAATACAGAAAGGGTATTTGCACTAACAAGTGTGATGTGCATGACTTCAATAAAACAACTTCACTTTCTTTGACTGGTTTGATTATTTTTGATCAACACCTATATTGTGTATTTTTATATTAGCATATATGGATTCACCAAGATTGTAATGCAACAAGTAATTATTATTTTTGTTTCTTTTGAATTTTTAGCAGAAAACATGAAAGTAATCGCGCGAGATCGCGCCATTTCTAGCGTGTATGTGCGCGACTTCCGGTTTCGTAGCGGTTATTTTATCTCTACAGAAACGGTCCATTGTGCTGCTCGTATTTTCAAAGACATTTTAATAAACTCCCATAAACAGACACATTTTGGTGCAAACAGTTTAAACGTTAACTACTTATTTTTTATCGTTGTATACAGCGGCTAATAACCGGAAGTCTCGTATATTCACAGAAAATACAGGCGATGTGTTTTAGCAAATGTTCAAAACTTGCCTAACCAGCTTTTTTTTTTTTTTAAACACATCCCTCATTTCTCAAAACTCTTTTAAATGCAAACATTTGGCATGGTGTGTTGAATAGTTTTCAGCTTAAATGTTGTTTATTGAAATAACCACAAGATGGCAGCCCTTGCAATTTATGTTTTTAGAAGCTCATGCCTCATATTATGTTTCTGTTTTATTGGAATGCATTATAAAACGTCTTTGGCATTTACAAGGGCATATATTTGTTCTCATGACAAGATTATAGCCTAAGCGTTCCTTTGCTCAAACACATCTCCTTGATCTTTAGGTGTGGAATGTCTCGAATACCTTTGCTCAATTGCTCTTTTGTCTGGAAATCCGGACAGATCTGTAAACTTGAGATTCGGTGTTTCCTGCAGCGGTTAGAACGGTTCTCAAGGAAGCCTGATACAGTGCCATCTTTCTGCACCCACTGCCACAGCTCATCGACTCCTTTGACACATCCAGGGCCCCTTGGGGGCCTCGCTTTGACATCAGCATGACATGTGGGCGTGTAACCGGGCCCTGACTCAGGACATCAGCGCTGATAGGAAGCTCCCGCCCCGTCTGATAACACCCGACACACCCGTCCTGAGGTTTATGCAACATCACCGTCGTATCAGCACTGAAGCCAACTCAAATCACAGGCTTTTGTTCCCAAGTAGCCTAGTATTACACCAAATAAAAAGACACAGCGATGCCAAAATAAATTCCCCATTTCAAAAGGTACATGTTTGTACTTAAAAGGTAGATATTAGTACTTAAAGTGTATGTATTTGAACCCTTTTGAAAAAGGTACCACCCCAGTGACAGCTTTTTGTTTTAGAAAAATGAATCCGCTGCTGTTGATGTCTATTCATAAAGGAATCGTGATTAATCATGTTTAATTGATTAAATAAATACAAACCCAGTAGAAATCAGATTGATTCTGAAGGTCAGTGATGGAAAACGATGTGAAAAAAACAAACTAATATCATGTTATAGTTATTAGTAAATGCTGTCAAATGATTAATTGTGATTAATCACATCCAAAATAAGTTTGTGGTTACGTAATGTATGCATGTGTTCTGGGTATATTTATTATGTGTATATATAAATGCATGTGTATATTTCAGAACAATTTTTACATATTAAATATTTATGTAGGTCTATAACTTATAAGTACATGTAAATATAAACATTTATACGTTTTTTTTTTAATTCATAAGTATATAATGTATGTGTTTGTATTTATGTATACATAATAAATATACACAGAAAACAATGCTCATAAAAGTTTGACCGCACTGATTAAAATGTATACATGGGGGGGCAAGTTAAAGATAGGGTATGCATATGCAACTGATATAAAATAATAAGTAAATGTAATAAATTATCAGTCAAATAAATTATTTCATGCTTATAAATGGGAAGAAATAAAACAGATCAGTTTACTAAAAATGCATGCTTTTAATGACAAATTAGTATTTTCTTTCATCAGACGGTTCGCTAAGCATGCCACATTAAAGGCTATTTTGGTTCCTTTTAAAAATCCTTAAAAATGACTATGAAATGTATCAAACGTACTGCTCCAAAGTTCTGGGCATCTCAGAAATAAAGTAGTACAGTGAAACATAGAGATTAATTGTTAAATATGTGCCCTTCAGACAGAAAATGTGCCTTTGATTCCATTACAATGAATAGTGCTGATCTCCTGATGATTCAGATGCACCTGCACTATCAAAGCTCTCCTGCTATCTGCTTCACCAACAGCACGTCATTCTGTAGGAGCCTGAGGGCCTTGGTTTGGTGCAGCCTGTGGGTTTGAGTCCAGACAGACAGACGGATTGGATGAAGGCTGTAATCTGCTTCAGACGCATTACTCAGCTCAGAAAGGTGAGAGATTGTGACGAGAATCCTTTCTCAACCGACTGATGCATCATCACCGCCACCGAGGTTAAAAAATAACAGAGGCGAGACAAATGATTACAAGACAGACTTTTTTTCCCCTCATATTTACTTCTCTTTCAATCTTTATTTAAAGAAATAGCTCACCAAAAATGACACTTCGCTAAAAATATAGCATCAGATTTAGAGAAATGTAGCATCACTTGCTCACCGACGGTGAATGGGTGCCGTCAGAATGAGAGCTGATAAAAACATCACAATAATCAAGCTCAGCTCTCATTCTGACGGCACCCATTCACCGTCGGTGAGCAAGTGATGCAATACCAGCTACATATCTCCAAACCTGTTCCCATGATGCAACGCCCTCATTTACATCTTGAGTGGCCCGAGGGTTTTCACTTTTGGATGAACTGTTCCTATAAGTGTTTGGCTTTGATTCGAACACTTCTCAAACAGAAGAGCTCAGCTGCTGTCATATCGCAGATGTGTGTCTTTCTTTTTATTTGTAAGAGTGTGATGCAATGTCGATCCACCCTGGTGACTAATGCTGACGGTGTACTGTATGCTGCATGAGAAACGCTGGTGATACTGGAGAGAACATTCACCTCCTGTCAGGAAAGGTGGGTGAGAGGAAAGGCACGTATAATGAAAACGTCTGGATCAGTCTGTTATGATTGTAAAGCGCTGCTGACACCTTCCCAGAGACAAAACAAAGCCGTCAGTGTGGTGCTCAGGAGCTTTGCCAAGCGTGTGGAAAACATTTGTCTGGCGAATCATAAAAGTGTCTGAAAGCGTGCATTACTGAGATGCATCTGAAATCTGTTACACGGCCCTGTGTGGCCTTTATCAAACAAGCAGAAAGTGTTTGGGGTCCTTTTGTGGAGAACGTTTCTGCAATCAGTACAGATTTCCATGATTATCTGCTCTAGATCACAATAAAAATGAGGCTACTAGAGAACACAAACACACATAAAAGTACATCTAATCACTTCTCTTAACATTTATCAGTTAAAGGTTTAAACGCATGTCTTTAAAGTACAACGCTTTTATATACTTTTCTTGTAAAATAATATATATTTATTTATATTTTAAAATATGTTTAATGTAATTTTTCCATTTCTTATATTTAGATATTCTTATATAATTAGTCATTTATTTAGTATTTATTATTAATTTATTTTTAGTTATTTTTGTTATATGAATTTTTATTATTTAATATTCAGTTGCATTTAAAATGATTTAGATTCGATGTTTAAATGTTATTTTATTATTAATGTTATGTTATTTTAACTAAAATATTTTTCAGAATATTTCTGGTCTCTAGATGTTTTTTTTTTCATTCATCCATTTGTTTCCTTATTATTATTATTATTATTATTTACTATTATGCATTTATATGCATATACATTTATATAATCACAAATAAGTCACTATATATAAAAATATAAAAATATGTATTAATCCTAAACAAAAACTTTTTGTACTTTAAATAAAAAACAATGTAAATAAAACAATTTATTGTATACAATAAAAATATGTAAAAACAACCACTTTTTTATTTTATTGTTATGTTTTACAGAACAGAAGAAACATTTAGGCTACTGCAATTCGCAAAGAAATATAAATATAGCATATATTTCCTGTTTGACTTGATGGTTTTTATAAAATATTGTTTTTAGTGTCTTACCATCTCTTTTCTTGTAGTTAGTGTTAGTTTGTAGCTAACTGGACTGAGAAGGGTTGTAACATGCGGTAGAGAGGCAGGTTGGGTCTGATGCTGCGCAGGTGGCGTCACGCGCTCGCCGTATATAACAGCGCGCGCAGGCGCGTCGCTCGCGAGAGAGAAACACTTCGGACCACAGAGCGCTCGAGCGCAGACACGCGAGACACATCCAGAGTTATTAACTGCACAACACGCCAGTATTCAATCACCATGCCGGCCACAGAGAAGGACCTGGCGGACGACGCGCCGTGGAAGAAGATTCAGCAGAATACGTTCACTCGCTGGTGTAACGAGCACCTGAAGAGCGTCAACAAGCGCGTCGCGGACCTGCAGCTGGACCTGAGCGACGGACTGCGGCTCATCTCGCTGCTGGAGGTGCTCAGCCAGAAGAAGATGTACAGAAAATATCACGCCAGACCCACCTTCAGACAGATGAAGCTGGAGAACGTGTCCGTGGCGCTCGAGTTCCTGGACCGGGAGAATATCAAGCTCGTGTCCATCGGTGAGTTCAGCCGCTTCTGCTTACTAGTCCTGAGCAAAGTCCAAACAAAGTGTCAATAAGACACGTTTAACCTACCTACCTACCTTGGGATTTAGTGTGAAGTAAATTGGGACACTTTTGCTATTGAGGTGACTGAGTACCATATAACCGTATAACCCTGTGTGTGTGACCCTGGACCACAAAACCAGTCTTTATGGTCAGTTATAGAGAGATACGCTTTTCATTGATGTGTAGTTTGTAAGTATGGAGAAATGTTTGGCTGAGATACAACTATTTTAATATCTGGAATGTGAAAATATTGAGAAAATCGTCTTTAAAAGTTGTTCTTAGCAGTGCATATTACTAATTTTGTTATGTTTATGATGGGAAGATTACAAAATTGCTTAAAGGAAACTTTTTTTCTTAATACACTAATGATTTTTGGTGTTCAGTCATTTTGACCCGTGCAATTATACAAATATACCTGCTACTTATGACTGCTTTTGTGCTGCAGGGTACAACAAGGTACTTAAACCAGGTGAAATGCCATGATATTTGACAGTTTTATTGCATACTTATGATGCCATACATATATCACAGTACTAAAAAGTTTGTATTTCTATCGTTTTTGGAAGCATTCAGTGACTTTACCATGGTAAAACCTAGAAAAAAAGTAGGTAGGAGTAGTATTTTTGCTGTTATACTTTACAAAGTTGGTATCAAATGGAGATTGGGTAGTGCTAAAGCATAATCATATTTCTCTGGCATCTTATTTTTATGGCTGTAGTCTGTTATATAAATAGGAATGCATGGATTTATTATGATCTTTAAAAAAAAAAAAAAAAAAACAGTGACTTAGAGAGACTTAGAGAGACTTTCTCTTTTCTCAGCCTCTTCAGTTTGTGCCATTGCATCATAAACCAAAGATGATTCATTCACAGCAGATAAGAGATAACATCCACCCAGAGTCTTGATTCTTACTAGATTATCCGTCTTGTCAGTTTATTATCTTCGCTGGTTTTCCTTATTTGGGCCGGCGTGAGAAAGTCGCACCATTAATTGCATTCCTGTGTTCATTAAGCTTTAGAAATCCAGAGAATTTCAGGATTCCAGAGGCTTACATATTAAGATGTAGTTTCACAATGCTTGTGTTTGGTGCCAAACACCTTTGGCTGGTCTGTGACATTCTTGAAGCCGATCCAGATTCGTCAGGCTGCGTTTCTTATGGCTTTACGTGACTGTCGCTGTTGTTTGTGTAAATCCTGGAAATAGATTATGCACATGCATTAAGTCTCAGAACAGGTGCTTACGCTCACCTGTGCGGTCGGGGTCAGGATGTTTCTTCCATATTTGGCTATCAGTTGTTTGCTAAATGCATGCAAACATTGTCATGGCAATGCCTAGCCTGATTTCCTTGCCCGGTTACGTATGTTTGTGAGCAAATAAATAACATCAAAGTTCACGTTTGAGATCAAGTGTGAGGGGTTGAGGGAACCAGGCTGGACCTGCTATTCTCCGGAGCAGAGCTCTGGGTTATTCATCTTTGCATAGAGATTTTCCCAAGCTTGATGTGTCTTTGGAGAGCCATGGCGTGTCAATGCAGTGACCTAATAACCAGTCACCCATGCTCTGCATCAGACTTTTCCATTCATCTGAGGCAGTGGGAGGAACTCGCATTCAGATCTGAAGGTGCATGAGATAGACGGGATTGGATGGAGGACATTTTTTTTCCAAGCAATGTTTTTACTGCTTTGAGTTTAGGAAACACCCCCTTTGTCATATGAAATGTATGTTT
>JAUMHR010000060.1:4139363-4151504 GCA_032361145.1 Enteromius fasciolatus | reverse complement strand
GTTCATAGAATGAGTAAAGGCAGGTGAGCGAATACTTTTGGTAATATAGTGTATCTTTATTTCTCTAAATGAGTATTTCCTCCTCTAGTTGTAAATTTGGAAGTTTTTATATATATATATATATATATATGTCATTTGCCTGATTTTAAACATTTTATTCCTAGCAATATATCAAATTATATTTGTATGGCAGTTTACTGCACTTTCTAAATGTAAATGTATTGGATGATATTGGTGTGTTGAAAGAGCTAATTTACTGAACTTTGTCTCTTCAGCAGCCTGTTTTGTTGGCTGTATATGTCAATAAAATGACGGATTAGTCCGATAACCATCTGGTTTTCTGTTGCAGGGCGGAGATGGTGCTGGGCAACATCATAAAGAAGAAAGGATGGAGGTATGTTCATTAACAGCATACAGCTTTTCATTTCCTTCGGCCGCTTCTTATCTTGTGCTGATAGTGCCTCAGAGATTGTGCCACTGCAACCCCAGACAGCCAGAAATATAAATTATTAAAGCCTGGCTCACCCAGTAGATGTCCCATCTTGATACTGAATTATGAAACGGTCGCATGGTTGTGTTTATTGTGCAGCTGATGTCCTGTAACAAAACACGAGCTAAGGAAGGTTCGTGGTTAATAGAAGCCTTTGTTAAGATGTTTTAATTTAAAGCAGGGTGGGCTCTCGCTGTTTCTGCATAATGAGATGAAGAGTCACTGAGCTCTCTGCAGGAAGGGATCTTCACATTTGTGTGTGTGTGATATCGTGCTGCTTAGTCATCCTGCTAGTCAGTGTGCATCAATATCAGGACACACAACCCCTCACCTCTGCAGAGGCACAGCTTATTTCGGTCCTCTGTGTCTGTGCGTGGGCTTGCTTGCTTACAATTTGTGAGAGAAAGTGAGCTAAATCTAACATAAAACTTCCATTTCAGGAAAGGCTATTCTTTAAAAAAAACTAAGTGGTAGTGAAAAATATAACTGTAATCTGATTATAAACACTTTAATATATAATATAACCTACAGTACGTAATCCAGGGTACTGTAAGTGTAAGCAGTAGTGTTTGTGTGTACATGCATATGCATGTAATTGCATTTATGTATGTAATAGCAAAAATTATATTAATAAAAATATATTCATGAACCTTCACATGTAAGCAGATGTCTGTGCTATGTCCTAATTTATACAGCTAGCTAAAGTGTATGTGTGACCATGCATTCCTTTGAAATTAAAATGGTTACCGCAAGCCGTTATTCTGATGTAATTATTTGCAAGTTGATGATTGCTTCTTAAAAGCCTTTCAAAAAGCGTGACCTATTTTTTTTTTCTTCCTTTTTTGCAGACGCTCCAGTTTAGTCATTACAACCAAAATATTTTGGGGTGGAAAGTATGTATATTTAATATTTATTATACAGTGAATCATGAGATTCTGAAGCTTTAATGTTACACTCATAAGTTAATGTACCTGTTGCTTTTTATTTCTAGGATACTCTTTGTGTTTGAAATAGTGTTATATTTTGAATTGAATAAAAATTTCAAACTAATATTAAAGCAAGTAATGTCTCAGCAATATAATTGACTAGCGTTGGTGTCAGTGATAATTGCATAACAGTACATATGCTGCTGTTTTCTAGAGCAGAGACTGAGAGAGGACTGTCAAGAAAACATATTATAGAAGGTGAGTGGACCTCAAAGCATACACGTTACATTCTCATTCATTCGTGTGCTGAACTGATTTGTGCTACTCTTCTGTAGGTCTGAAGGCGTCATTGGAAAGACTGCAGCTGGAGTATGTGGATGTAGTGTTTGCAAACAGACCGGACCCCAACACACCCATGGAAGGTACATCTCAATCTCATTTCATGTGCTCTAAACCTTATATATAACTCATCATGCGCTGCTCCGTATCGATTCCTCAAATCACCTGCAAGCAAGATCTTTGCAATTTGTCCATTTGCCCTTTTGTAAGTCGCCAGTCTGAATTAAATCTCAACCAAGGTTTTCAGGAGAAAAGGTGGCTGCTCTTTAAAAAACACGGCAGAAATGTTATTTGATCTAGTTTTATTAGCCTAGCTGCCCTTTAGAAAGTTCACACAGTGTTTGAAACACAAACAGCTCAGGGGCCTGTAGACATCTGCTGTTCTTGTCATTAAGGAGCTGGACACTTCAGTGGTCTGTTTCTCTCTTGCAATCTTAGACAGATCTCAAGCGAGAGCAGTAAGTGACTCTCAAGCTCATAAGATGGATGTTTTGTCACAGCTGGTGATGGCTATTAAGGATGGATCTTTTCCAGCCCTCATTCAAAGCTTTTTTTATTTATTTTTTTCCTTGAGCCGAGGTTGATATTGACCCGAAGCACGAGTTGTTTATTTTGTCTTGCTCGTATCGATTCAAATTCTCCAGCTCGATTCAGAAGCGATTAATCATTTAAACTCCCCTCCCTTACATTAATCGCGCTTGTTTTCTTGCACGTTCACCCGTACCGACACGTTCTGATGGCAGCGTGACATGATGTATGGTGCTCTGATTCTGCCGTGTGATTGGCAGAGACTGTGCGGGCGATGACCCATGTGATCAATCAGGGAATGGCGATGTACTGGGGAACGTCACGCTGGAGTCCGATGGAAATCATGGTGAGTCACAGTCTCCTAACTTTGAGATGTTTGCACCTCTGTAATCAGCTGCTTTTGTTCCTGTGGAACTCTTGATGAATCTAAAGATGTTTGTTTAAATAGGTGCTGTCAGTGAGACAGTCTAACCTTAAATACTGGGCGGATCGGAGATCTAAAACAGCACCGCACTGAGTCAGACGAGCCCTTCACACAGACATAATGTTAAAAGACGAGCTGTTGTTTGAGTTCAGCGACGCCTCGTCAGTCACAACTCATTTGACTAGTTATGCGTAGAATGTTGTGCAGAATTAGTTTTTCTGTCCCATCGCCCAATAATTGAGTTGCGTTTAGCAAAACCGTTCCACCGTTTAATGAATTTTACATGGACAGATCGTTCAAAAAGCCTTCTGTTGTTTTGACAAAAGGAAAGTATGATCTGAGGCAAGGCTGCAGTGAATGATTTTCCATATTGTGGGAGCTTGGGAAGAAGGTGTCACTTTATAATTGTTTAATTGTTTTACTAATCAGTGATGGGATAATTGTCTTATTGGTTATAGATGCAGTGACTAAAATAAAATGTTTTTGATTTTTAAATAAATTAATGGCAACTATTAGTATGTCTTGTATATACTTGTCAAGTTCATATATTTATAGAATAAAACTTGGTCATTATATTGACCTTAGATTCAAAGACCTGGCACAGTTTTATTTTATTATTTTATATATATTAGTGCTGTCCAACGATAAATCGCGAATTGCATTTAAAATAAAAAGTTTTTGTTTACATATTATATGTATGTGTACTCGGTATATTTATTTTGTATATATAAATACACACACATGCATGTGTATATTTAAGATTTTTTATTTATATATATAAAATGTATTTATTTATAATATACATTATATGATGTATAATTAAAATATATTCTATACGTGTGTGCATTTATATATACATAATAAATATACACATATTATGCAAACAGAAACTTTATTTTGGATGCAATTAATCACGATTAATCAGTTGACAGCACCATATATATATATATATATATATATATATATGATCTCTATTAATTTTATTTTCAGTTTTAGTTAAAGCTTTAGTATTTTAGTATGTTTAGCATTTAATTTTTGAATGTCTTTTATAGATTTTTTTATTATAGATTTTAAATGTTGTGAATTTTATTTGAAAAGAATATAAATACATCATGTTAAACTAAATTATAATTATAATTATAATTACAGTAGACTTCCATAAAGAATCAATAACAACAGCAAAGTCCCTCTATAGTAGATTTTTTCTGATAACAAGCAAAATATGTTTTCTGTGCAAATCAGAAGGGCTGACTGAAAATGCAGATTCATTCACTGCCAACAGGCGGTGCTTTTGGAGCGGAAGAGGTGGAGGTTTCTTTGGTATCGGCTGTATATAAAGCAGCGCTCCGCTCACAAACACTGCTTTTATTAAATTAAATTGAATTAAAAGGAAGATTCTGAAGATGTTTGGATTTTAAAACATGTAGTGCTTTATCCAATGAAGTCAAAGCCTTTTGGAAAATCTCGTGCTGGTCAGTTTTGATATTGTGTCTACCTGTCACCTTAAAATGCCCCTATTATGGGTAATGAAAGGTTCATATTTTGGTTTGGGTGTTACGAACAACATGATTCAATCTACAATTACATTTTTCCAAACCCCTCCTTTGTGTGCTGTTAATTCTGCAGTAATTGTTTAATTTCAGTGTTTGTGAGCTCCATGATGCTCCAAAAGCGGCACCTAGTGGCAAAGAATAAATTCACATTTTTATTCAGACCAAGGCGAAAATCAACTTTTGGCACACAACAAACTAAAACAATATGCTAATGTTTCATGTTGACATTAACACGACTTGTTTGGGGCCTCGTTTCAATTATTCAGAGTCGACTCTTTCTTTGGGAGACAATCACATGTACTTTCATTCACTGCATAAAAAGCTCATTTTCACAAATCCCTAGTAGAGGCACTTTAACTTTTAACTGCGTTGGTTGTCAGCACCGCTAGGAAGACCAGAAACACAGAAAGTTAACTTCGGCCCAGACACATCCATCCATCAAAACCATATATATTCCCCTATTATGCATCAGATTTGTTGTTCTTGTTCATTTCGTGGTTTTCGTTTTTGTTACCAATAATAGACCCTAGAGTTAAAGAACTTTCTCATGGACGAAAGACATTAGTTTGTGTGTGTATTATTTATATTATGTTTTAGAGTTTAGTCTCAATACATGGTGCAGATGGACAAAGAGAAATCCCATTTCCATTATTTGACCTTTTTTAAATCCAGCTTTGGCTCACGTGGCGCTGCATTCATGCGTAACGCTAACCTTTTTCACGGTGTTTTGTAGGAAGCGTATTCTGTGGCCCGACAGTTCAACCAGATCCCACCAATCTGCGAACAGTCGGAGTATCACATGTTCCAGAGGGAGAAAGTGGAGGTGCAGCTTCCCGAGCTCTTCCATAAGATCGGTGAGTGATGCTGCTGTCGCTCGAGCCTGAGAAACCCTGACCAGATGTGTCTTCTCACTGGGGTCTGACCTGTCTTCTCAGGTGTGGGTGCGATGACGTGGTCCCCGCTGGCCTGTGGGATAATCTCAGGGAAATACGACAGCGGGGTGCCGGCCTACTCTCGCGCCTCACTGAAGGTACTGCATATCCCATGAGTCTCTCTGTCTCTCCTCCTGGTCCTGTGGAAACATTAGTGGCCTCATATGTGATTCCTTGGTGTTTGGTGTTCTAATGTGAATGTGTTCCGTGTCTTCCAGGTTCTATAGTTGGTGTTTTCCTGTAGATGTGTTTGTTGTTGATGGCATGAATCCACACGCCTGATCTTCAACATATATTTCTTTATATGATTGAGTTTCTATGGTAACTCTGAGGAGGATTGGCACTTGTTTAATCAGTGTTTCCATCTCTTTCAAGCACACTAAACCACACACTCAAGTGCCCACTAAAAGCACCCATTTCCCGAGCTCTATGTTAGCGTAGTCGCATGTTTTTGGCTCATTGGTGTTTTTGTGACCCATCATCTTCCTCCTGTAGTCTTGTGTCACACTGTCGATCGTTCCTGATATCTTGTTACCTCTGTGTAACGTACATGTGCATTGACACTTGACTATAGCAGAACCGTGCTGGTGGTCTGAACAGTGATGGGTCCGCTGGATTCGGAGACCCATGAGTGTTTAGATCACTAGACCACACTGGTCCTTTTCCACTGTTAATTCATATTTACCAATGATGGACCCGAAGCTGGATTTTTTTTATCCTGGTCAAGCACACACACAAACATGCTTTTGCTAGTCAGTACAAATGATAGGTTTTTCTTTAAAGTCAACATGAATCCAAATTAACTAGAATCAAAAAGAAAGCAAATTACTGGTTAATCAGTTGGTTACTCTGTAGTAGAGTTAGTATTATCTTAAGAAATATTACTGTAGAATTTATTTATTTGAAACATAAAGTGTGTGTATGCATCTGTTGGTATGTAATTTATATATATATATATATATATATATATATATATAATATATAATTTTTTTTTTTTTTTTTACGTTAAATTTGTATAATTTAACATTTTTTACTCACGCATTTTTATGTGTGTGTGTATTTTTAGTAATTATTTACTATATTTTTAATATGTTTTTAATGTGAATTTAGTAAAGATACAACAATATCTATTATAAGATTAAATAAGAAATGCTACCATTGGGATACACTGAGATGCTGTTCATTTGAATTATTAATGTGTATTTACATATTTAATATGCATAATAAATCATAATAAATTTCTTTTGGAAATGTGCCGCATTACCAAACTCAATTAATTGCAAATGTGTTTCATGTTGACTTTAAATTGATAATAATGTGTCATTTTTAGCCAATCAACTGAAAAAAAAAATTAAATTATGTACACAGTAATGTTATACTACATTTTTTCTTCAAACACCGCTTTCTCAGAAGTCACTGATGAACTGATCATGTTTGTGAGTGTGTGTATGAGGTCTCTATACCCCCTAAAGTTCTCCGAGCGAGTTGATCTCTGCTCTTTTGAGCTTATGGGTGGACAGAGTCACGTGTTTAAAAACAGGCCCTCGCCCACACAGGTGCTGCTGAGTGTTACACGTCCGAGAGCGTGCGTGTGTGCGTGTGTGCGTGTGTGCGTGTGTGCGTGTGTGCGTGTGTGTGTGTGTGTGTGTGTGTGTGAGTGCACCACTGTAGGCGTGGGCCCCTGTTTTTGAGCAGGTGTGCTGTGTTGTTAACAGGGCTACCAGTGGTTGAAGGACAAGATCTTGAGCGAGGAGGGCCGACGCCAGCAGGCGAAGCTGAAAGAGCTGCAGGCAATCGCTGAGCGGCTGGGCTGCACGCTGCCACAGCTAGCCATCGGTACGCCTAACCCAAAGACACACTGCCGCTCTCTCTCTTTCTGTCTGTCTGTCCGTCCGTCCTGTGCCTCGCTCATCCTCTCCCCCTCTCATCCTCCCCTTCCTCAGACCGCCGGAGCGGAAGCGTCTGTCCGTCTGCGGATGGCTTCACCAAACAAATGCCATTAGTTAGTTAGTTAATGGAAGAGTGTTCCTCCCAGCATCATATTCTTGCTTAAGCGTAGGGATAAATATAATAGTTTCAAATCGATTTGGTAAAGTGTTTTATGATGCTCAGTGTGGTATCTGAGATGGGAAGTGTTGTGTAATGCTTTAGAGAGAGAAAGGAGTGTAGTGTTTCAAAGAAATATGTGCTGTATGATCTGGAGCGAAGGCTTTTATAAGGACTGCGACGCTTTGATTTAAAGTACATCCTTTCAAAGTACAGTAATGTAATCTCAAGAGCTGAGAGCTCGTGATCACGGTCTACTGCACATCGTAATAGTCCAGTTAGAGTAAAAACCATCAGATTCAGACACTCAAAGTGTGTGTGTGTGTGTGTGTGTGCGTGCTAAGACTAGGGTGGTAAGACCAAAATCTTATCACAAAGGATTTTATATCACCGTAACCGTATGTAACACAATATATTATTTATTTTAAATGTAGCAAAAGCATAATTTATGTATCAATTATATGAGCAAAAAATATTACCACATAGTCTGAGTATTTTTTTTGTTTTGTATCAATTACTTTTATTAATTATTTAATCAAAAATTATATATTGTAAATAAACCAGAAAATTAAAAATAATAATAATAATTAATAATAATAACAATATTATTATTTTAGGAAACTAGTTATTTACAGCTCTATATATATATATATATATATATATATACTTAATTTTTTTGTTTTTAGTTTAGTAATTATTGAATCAAAATAATTTATTAAAAAAATTAATTACTTTATTGTATTCTTAATATTTTTTTAAATACATTTTTACTACAAATAATTAAAAAAATTATGATTTTTTATTTTTTTGATAATCATTTGATTAAAATAATAATGTGTACTAAAAATAAATAAATAAAAATAAAAAATCTGGCTTTTGTGCAAAAACTGCTTCACATCATGAAACACCGCATGTTCTTATAAAGCTCATTCTTCTTTGTCTTAACTTGTTTGATTATGTCCCATTCTATATTTTCACATTATTGCGTGTTTCTTCATCGCTTTCACTGATTTAAATTATGACTTCCTGCTCAATCAAAACCCCTCAAATGTATCTACTGCGGTATGAATGGTACAGCAGAACACAATGCTGTCGTCACGCAGTCTATACCGCCGTCATAGCACCCACTCCAGTCTGATACCCTTCATAAAGTTTCAGGAAGTCCCTCATCTTCCCGACCTCACAGAAGTCATAAATTGGCAGCGTGTACATGACAGCAGAGCCTCTGTGATTCATCGACTGCAGGACACTGGGGAATAAAAATCTTGACAGGACCTCAATCCCCAGAGCAGCAGCCGAGAGAATCACGCTCTCTTCCCTCACCTGTCCTGTAATGCAGTCGTACATTACATTTCACACCCCATTACTGGGTTGCCAGCCCCTCCCAGGCTGTGCAGATCCCTCTTCCCCCGCACGTGCGTGGCCAATCGATTCACAGCCACCGCTGCTCATTTACACCACCGCCAGTGTGTTTAAAAATAGTGCTGTGGGTCAGGGTTAATGAACTGCGCACGCATGTAAATAAGCAGATGATTTTGAGGGATGACATCATAGTGTGTTAACGACGGATAGTTGAACTACAGTGAAGCTTCTCTTTTGATAAAGGTGTAAATTGCTAACAAAAGGAGCTAACCTTTAAAATGAATAATTAAAGATAAATATTATTAAACGTTACTTTTAATACGGTTACTACTTTTTTTTTTTACTGATTACTTGATTTTATATATATATATATATATATATATATATATATATTCACACCGTAGCAATAAATTAGTCATAATTTTTATGATTTAATTATTAGCTTTTCATTTAATTATTTTTTTTCATATATTTTATATTTTTGTTTTTATTAAATATCAAAGATACAGTAATTTCATTGTGTTTTTGTTATATTTATTATGCTTATTTTAATACATTAAATTAATATTGTTTTAATACATCAGCAGAAACTAAATGAAGTGTTGCTGAAATAAATTAAAACTGACTAACTATATAAATAATATTTTTCTTTTAATAATAAGCCTAGTTTAATAACCCTGATTGAAATGTACATTGTGACTAATGTAGTGTTTTGTCAAATTATACCACTAAAAAATAATTAATAAAATAAATAAGTGATGAAATAATAAAAAATACTTAAAGTAGCAATACAAATTAGAAAAAAAAAATCGTTTTCTCCCCAATGCAGTTAATGATTTGTCTTTGTTACAGTTTTGGCGTGATTGTATACTAGTTATGTTCCCTACCCTTGTGTTTGTGTGTGTTTAGACAAAGCAATCTGTTAGGGGTAAAGTGCTAAAATCCACGAAATCCGCTGTTGATTTACCCAGAACATCAGAGCTGAATGTTTCATATCATTTGCAGCGTTTGACAGTGTTGCCTGGAAAAATATGAACACACTTCCAAATGGCCGCCGTATTATAGGCACACACACACACACACAGTACAGTAAACACACTGCAGTGCCAACACACAGTGCCACAGATGGCGCACACACACTCACACATGCACGCAAACAAACTCCCAGGAGGGATTCAAATCCCCACAGAGTTTCCTTCCTGTCTGTGTGTGGCAGCGATGTTGCATGGACCGTGTTTAGGGAAAGGCAGCGGTCAGCATGGCTCCTCTTCACCTCCTCTGCACTCCTGCAGATATCGCTCATCTTCCTGTGGAAAAAAAATAAAAATAAGCTGGTGCAGCTCTGATTTTGAGCTCACTCAGTGTGTCCTGGTGCTGGGAGCCATGGTAACAGAGTGGTCTGGCAACTGCTGTGTTTTGTGAGATGCTTCAGTGTGTGTAGGAGTGGGAGAAGTAGCTGCTTTAATTTTGGAAATGGCTTAATTTGTATATACATATACATGTTTTGTTTTGAATAGAGCGTTTATCTTTTGGTGATAGGATAGGTTTTGCTTTAAGAGTGTGTCATGTGTTGTGTATGATGTTCTTTATGCTGTATGTTCAACATATTTGCTGCTCGTCTCCAGCGTGGTGCCTGAGAAATGAAGGTGTGAGCTCTGTGCTCCTCGGAGCCTCCAGCACGGATCAGCTCATGGAGAATATAGGAGCAATACAGGTGAGAATACACGTGTGCTTGTGGAAAGTGTTCGTCAAATGCTAAGCCCCGCCTTAAGAATCATTATTGACCAATCCCAGTGTTGCTGCCGTATAAGAATGCTCCAGTTTCATTGGCTTTCGGGTGACTGCAGAAAATGAGCTCTGTGCCCAACAAAAGTTGACTCTTTAGGGTTGGAGATATGAATTGAAATATGAATTTTAAATGTAATCACCTGTAGAGATTATTTCTAGAACCCTGCACACTACAGCAGGTCTTTTAATGGCAAACTACTATATTTGAGCCCAACTAACTAAATCCAGTCAAGTTTTGATGATATTAATATGGTAAACATGTTTAATCTGTGGTATTGAAGTTGAACTCACAATGTTTTTATACCGCAGATAGCTAGACAGTACATCAGATAATATGAAATTCATTTCATTTTTATCCCCAAATACTTTTTTTTTTTTTTTCTAGATTACATTTAAATTTTTTAATTAATTATTTGAAACCATGAAACTTATTATATTAAACCGTGATTTATTAAACATAACATTTTAAGGCCCTATAAAATGTTTTATTTTCTTTTTTTGAAATAGGTGTATTTTTATGAAAGCATCTCTAACTGTCGTCATGAAAAAGCATATGTATTATTGTATTTTTATTGAATTTTCAGAAATATTTGGTGTATATTTAATTTTTTTTCTAAAAAATATTCCTTAATATTTAATGTTAATAATATTTTTCAATAATAATTGTATTAGTAGTTCTATCATGCCATGAAATACAATCCTATATATATATATATATAATTTTGTCAGTTTCGTTAAGTTAAACTGAACTTTTATTTTGACGGGTTGCTGTGAAGACCTTTAGGTTTCTTTTTGTATATGATAGCAGCGTCCTCCGGAGGCTGCATTTGAAGGCTGCACACGTCATTAAGGATGTCTTATTTAAGAAAAGTAACCACAATAAAATTATGTTTTGTGCGGCGTAAAATGCTAATTTCTCTTTTACTTAATGGTTACTTTTCATAAATGAGCTTTTCCCGATGTATGCAGCCTTCAAATGCAACCTTTGGAGGACGCAGCGTTCCAAATGTTAAAATTTCTTTTATGGTATTTCAAGTTAAGATGTAATATGTTCCATGAACATATTTTGTAAATTTTCTATTATAAATATATCTTAATTTTATTACAAGTAATATGCATTGCCAAGAACTTAATTTAGACAATTTTGAAGGTGATTTTCTAATATTTAGATTTTTGCACCCTTCATCACAGACCTTATTTTAAGTATTTAGCTAAAAAGGGAACAGGAGGAGCTGATTCTGATTCTACTCTATTATTAGACATTAGATGGTCGTTTTAACTCAAACTTATCCCAAGCCCAACATAATACATTGACAGAGGGTACCTGTATTTTGATATTTCTTGCACAGATGTTTTAGTTAATGGCTATTAACCGAGTCTAGCTGGCTGTGAGAAGCATTTGCATCCGTTCTGATTCAAACTCTGCCATTTTAATCATGTTAAAGCAATTTAGCAATATAATGGTGTGCTCTCCAGTCTCATAAGTATAATCTGTTCGATTTTAATCACTTTATGAGCCCATTTTACAGCAAATCATGCTGTTCACAGAAAGCTCTGTTCCTATGGGACATTCTGTAAAGCTTGAGCAAGTGGGCGGAGCTTAGCTGGCCGCAATATAACACAATTTATATATATATATATATGTTATTTTGCGGCAGTATATAACAGTATGTGTGTGTGTGTGTGTGTGTGTATGTATATATACTTTTAATCGTTTTTTATATATGTGTGCTGTGTATTTGTGTATATATAT
>JAUMHR010000060.1:4123766-4139263 GCA_032361145.1 Enteromius fasciolatus | reverse complement strand
GCCAAGTGATTAGCACACCTGATTCTGATCATTTGAATGGGTGAGCGAAAACTTTTGGTAATATAGTGTATATACTTCAAATATATATAAAAATTATATATAAGAACCACAAGCCCAGACTAAATAAATTACTTTTTTTTCCTATGCTATTTATAAAAGCTGTGATTTGGGTTTTTTTTGCTTAATAGACGTTCACACTGGAGCAGAGCTCAACTATTATGAGGTGTGAGGAGAGCAAACCAAGATCTAGAAACAGAGGTCATGTCTAAAGTGTCTGCGGCTGCCAAACTCTTCTGACACACGGTTAACAAATACTGAAAAGGAAAATACCAGCATGACACTATATATATGATGCAACGCCTGGAAATCAGCTGCTATTTTCCTTCCCAACTTCACATATCGAGGTCAATTTTATTTATTTATAATATATAAAACACCTAAAATATAGAAACATTTACACACTGGTTTGCGTCATGTCCTGATTATCTTGTGTTCTCTTAAATCAAATAAAAATACTGCGCTGGTGAGCGCACTGTACAGTGATGCGTGTACATATTGCGCATTACTTCTATATCAAATCTCAGTCTCTCACCCAGTTCACAGGCTGAACCCGTCCATCCGCTGGGACAGAAGCAGCGGCCGCTCTCGGGGTCACACGACGCCCCGCTCTGACACAGACACCTCTGAGCACAGCCCGCCCCGAAGAAACCCGAAGAACAACCTGGGAAAACAGGAACACATAACCTGCACTAGAACAAAGATAGAAATCCATCCAGCACACAGGAGATAACAGAAATACTGCTTTTCTTCATAAGAGTCCTTTTAAATTTTACTATTTCACAATACAGTATTATGTTTTTTACTGCATTTGTGATTAAAAAAAGCAGCCTTAATGAACATAAAAGAATAAACATACAGATTCCTAACTATGCTTACAGTGTAAACTATATGATGTATATGGCTCATTCTATCCATTTTAACTGGAAGTTGGAAAACGTCTTAAATTACTGTATAATACAATATAATAATGATATAATACCCAAGATACACATTTAAGTGCGAAGTGATATTCTCTTATTGTATTTTCAGTAAGCGTTATGATATTCATCCTCATTTTTGTTTTGCATAGTTTAATAAAATAAATATATATTTTTTTTACTTTTATAAAAAATTTAAAAAGGTACATTTAAACACAATAATTGAGAAAAAAAAAAACGGTCCCTAATACCTGTGTACTTTCATAGATCACTAGATGTGTATGTAGTATGTAATCACAGTGTAAGTACACACCGGTTTCTGTAACACCCCTCAGTATGGAGTGTGTAAGTACATGTGTGTAACAGGACATTGGTAACAACACTTTTTGGTAACGGAAGTACAAATGTGTAACAGGACTAACAGCACTTTTTGGTAAATAAAGTGTTAGATTTTATATTAAATAGACAATAGCTCTGGATATAGCATGTAATTACTCTGATGTCACACAGCAGCGGCCAGTAAATTAGGCTTTACATAGAAATAGTGGTTGGTGTCAAGAATGTTACACTTTATATTAAGTGGACAGTTCCTGAGGAGTTACCATGTATATACACTGGTATTACAGAGGTGCATCAACTCCACCCACTTTACACATCCCTACACCTACCCAACTACACCCCCTGATCACCCCCTGTTCCAGTTACTCTTATACATACTGCTGTTACACAATGTAGCAACGTAATTCCTGTTACATGACTACTTGGTGAAGTGAAAACAGTGTTGTTACCAATGTCCTGTTACACACGTGTACTTACACACACCGTTCTGAGGGATGTTACATGTGTGTTACAGTAATATTACAGCTGTAGATACTATGTACCGGTGTGTACTTACACTGTGGTTACATACTAGATACACGTCTAGTTACTATGGAAGTACACAGGTATTAGGGACACTTAATATAAAGTGGGACCAAAACAACATTCAAAAATAATTTTCATGAGTTGAATTTTAGGGTTTGGGACAGTCACCCCCCCCCAATAGAAAGCAGCCAATAAATTATGATTTTATATATATTAAGCTTACTAATATTTTAAATATTATTGTAGGTTTCAACACATAATCAAAGTATCTTAATAAACATCTACAATTTGAATCAGCAAAAATGTCAACAATTCTATGTTTTTCTGTCAATATGAGGTGCTGTGTGTGCATTAATGAGGGAAAGAATGAACTTAAGTGATTTTAGCAAATGGCTGCAGTATAACAAAGAGTCTGAATACGTTCGTACCCACTGTATATCAAAGATTGTAATCTTACGCTGTGAGCAGGTGTCTCCCGTCCACCCCGCGCTGCACTCACACTGACCGCTTACAGCGTCACAGCTGCTGTTATTGTGACAAACACACGTCTGAGAACAGCTCACTCCGTACAGTCCAGCAGGACACGCTACAGACCAGACAAACACACACACATTACTCACTGGAAACCAGACAGGAAGACACGTGTGCTCATAAAAGAAGAAATTACAATCATAACGTGTGCTCGAGATCCTGCAGCGTTCTGCACACATCAGCAAGATGAACATCCTGCTTGTATAAAAAGCCTTAGCAGCTTCTCAGGTGAAGAGGTTAGCCGATAATCACATGCCTTGAAGATTTAAAGTTTCCGATCTTTAATAACAAGCTCACTTTGGTTGCAGTGTGATCCGATCCAGCCGTGCCGACAGGTACATTCACCACTGACGTGATCACAGAGACCCCCGTTCATACACACACACTTCTGCTGACAGTCCAGACCATAGAAACCCTGCGGACAGGCTGGACACACACATAGATGCTCATGAATGCCATAACATGACTGATATTAATATATGATCAATGCAACAATCGTACGTTTTTCACAGAACGTTCCAGTCCAGCCAGTCTTACAGGTGCAAGCTCCGCCCACATGGTCACATGATGCCTGGTTTTCACACTGACAGTGATGCTTACAGCCTGGGCCGAACGAACCAGAAGGGCATTCTGGGACAGACATATATCACATTACAAATGCATGATAAATAATGTAATATTTATAACAGATATTGCAGTTTTCATGGAGGAATACAGAAAGACTGTCCATTTTAAAATAAGAACATATTTGGGAAATTTGTATGAATACATTTGTCAACTTGCAATAAAATTTAGAGCTTGAGAAAAATATAATAAATAATTATAATAATAATAAAAAAAATAAAACCTACAAACGTTACAGTGCTTATTCCATAACATACATATACAACTGTTATGTATCAACTACCCATTATTTTATTTTTTTATTTTATTTTGCACATTTTTTATAATATTTCATTATCAAATATTCCATAAAAACAGACATAGCAGAATATAGAGGAACTATTACATTTAAAGTAATTCTACAAGGAAAAACAGTAACATATTATATATCCATTTTTAAATATTTATTATTATTATTACTATTATTATACAAAGCAATTTTAGGAGCATATGCCATTTTATATATATATATATAAATTATTGTTTTAAATTTAAAAAAATATATATTTTAAAAGAATAGATTATAGTAACAGTACCTTAAAAAAATTATTTACTTAATTATTTCCCCTAATATATTCTTATTAATAATAATTTAAAAAAAATAATTTAAAATCAGATTTTCAAGATTAAATTTTTTTCTTTTTCCTTTTTTAAAATGTATTTGCTATGTTTGTTTGCACACTTTCCCATGTATTTTCTTTGATCGTTTTTTAATAAATACTGTACCATTTTATAACAGATATTAGATATATACATGGAATATAGAAGGACTTCAAAACAATGCATAAATGTCACAATTTTAGCACCAAAACCCCTAAACAAACGCTAAATATGTAACAAGTCTCTTTAACAAATAGTTACATTTCTGCATTCAGCAGATGCTTTTATCTAAAGCCGCTTCGAGTGCATTTTTGGTAACACCTTATTTCGATAGTCCACTTCAGATATTCTACTAACATTAAGTAGCTTTCCAACTATTCTGCCAATGAGGAACTCTGCAAGTATATATGAACTAACCATAAACAGTCTACTCTGAGAGTATGTATTTCCAAATGAATGAGAATTAGCGGACAGAACTCTCAGAATAAGGTGTAACCGTAGTTTTTCTCTCCACTGTGTGATCTACAGTAGTGTTGCTGAGCATGCAGGGGTTTCACTCACTCTGGTCACAGCGTGGTCCGGTGAAGCCCGCCTCACAATGACAGCGTCCGGTCTGAGCGTCACACACTCCACAGTCACACACACTCTCACAGTCCAGACCCCAGCGCCCCGTGTCACAGGCTACAGTCAGAACACAAATCAAACACATATAATAACATATAATTGTACAATAAAAACTGAACGAGACGTACCTTTCTTGCAGTTGTGGCCCGTCCAGCCTGGAGGACACGAGCAGCGTCCCGTTACAGGATGGCAGCGCCCTCCATAATCACAGGCACATCGGAGCTGACAGCCCGCTCCGAAGCGTCCCGCAGGACACTCTGACAACACAGACACATTCACCAAACACCCTTACAGGACAGATGTGTGTGTGTGTGTGTGTGTGTGTGTGTGTGTGTTTGAGATGCACTCACTGTTCTGGCACAGTCTGCCGATGAATCCAGGAGCGCAGACACACGAGCCGTCCCGCCGATCACAGCGGCCTGCGTTCTCACACCCCGGACACCGCTCCTGACATCCAGCACCCCACAGACCCTCTGCACACTCTGACACAGGAACATAGCGTGTGTTTAGGTTACTCATCTGGACACTATTATACTCAGAGATCAGTTTGATTCGAAATGTTATGCTCCAGGTACATTCTGATTTTACAAAATGTTAACGCTCTACAAAAACAACAAAACAAAATTAAAAAATTAAATAATTTAACTTATATATATATTAATATTAGTTTTTAATCTGTATTTTTTTTTTTTTATATTTCATTTTAAGATTGCATGTTTTTACGATTATTTGTCATTGTATTTCATGTATGTATTTCAAAGCTAATTTTTAAAAAATGCTACTGCATGTATCAACTATGTATATATATATATATATAAAATAAGCCAGGTGTCACTTTGATAGATATTAAGGTAATATTAAAAATACAGAACAATAAAAGTATGACATGTTAGTGTCAGTGTGACATTATCACCTTTCTCACAATGTTTTCCAAACGTCCCAGCAGGACACAAGCATTGGCCAGTGATGCTGTCACATGGTGCCCCTGAACAGTCACATGACTGAGAGCAGTCAATCCCAAATCTCCCACCATCACAATCTATCACGGTAACGACAAAAGTATTTCATGTTGAACATGCAGTTTATTGATCTGATCAGTGACTGATGCCTGTCTAATACTGCAGCTCTGATGGTCTTGATGCTATTTGGACATTATATGCATTTTTAATTAGACTTCATCTCATCAATGAATGACGCATATCAAGTACTTTATCTAGTTTGACTTGAAATACCTTGGTCACATTTGTCTCCTGTCTTTCCAGCTGGACACTGCGGTTGACACGCTCCGGTCACATGATCACAGGTCACTCCAGCCGGACAGGAGCATTTATTATCACAACCAGAGCCAAAGAAGCCTGATTCACACTCTGTGAAGAAAACAACGAATACTGATCAGATCATATACTGTATCTCCATCTAAAAGTTTTTTCGACTATTCATTTTATTATTTCTCTTCATTTTTAAATTAAATGTTTTCATTTCAAATGCAAGTTATGACACAATTGTTGCAGTTTTTTCATTTAGTTATACACTTTATTTAGATCCTTTTTTTTTTCAAATAATTTCATTGCATATCCTTAAACTGCTTCAAAGACAATTTAAAATGAAAAAAACTTTAAAATGCATCAACTATCCATGTTATTTTATTTATAACATTTAATTTTAGATTCCACGTTTGTTTTTTTCACATATCAGTAAAGAATTTCAAAGCATAAAATGATATGCATCAACTGTACATTTCATTATTTTGTTTTAATATTGAAATTTTTAAATAAAAAATATAAAAAATAATTTTGTTTTATTCCATATATATATATATATATTTACATTTAAAATTGCTATTAAATTATAATTTTTTTATTATTTATATATATATATATCATTTTCAAATTATTGCAAAACAATTTTAAATTTTAAAAAAAGTTTAAAATATCATGCATCAACTAATCAACTATCAGCATTATTTAACAATTATATTATAAATTATTTGATTTTATGAAATAAGATTGTATATATTCCAATTCTTTTTCTTTTATTTTAGAAATGCACTTTTTTTCAGTGCAATGCATCCTTGCAACAACCCCACTTTAGATGTTTGTGTGCAAACGGACCGTCTTTGCAGGTTTGGCCCTGATAACCAGGCTTGCAGATGCAGGAGCCATGATGACGGTGACACTCCACTGTATTCTTTTGGACACACTGACACTCTTCCGAACAGCCCGGGCCAAACGTCCACTTAGGACACGCTGCATAAACACACGGGACAGGAATTCATTACCCTAGCAACTGGACCCTGTTATTAATTAAGTGTAGTTATAATGTCACAGTACAGCACTCACGTAAGTGGCAGAACCTTCCGTACAGTCCCGGGTCACACAGACACGCCCCATAAGTGTGATGACATCGTCCGTTATTAGCACAATTACACTTCTTATTACAGAACTTCCCATAGAGACCCTTGGGACAGCCTGAAGTGATTGCATCAGTATTAATATTATGAACTGTTTGTATTTTATCTGTTATATATGTCCATACAGTGAAGGAGTTCTGTAAACGTACCGTCCTGACACAGCTCTCCACTGACCCCTGGTGGACAGCGGCAGCTCCCGGTGACCGGATCACACACACCGCCGTTCTTACACTTACAGCTCAAAGAGCAATTCCTGCCAAACCAGCCCTCTGGACACGCTAGACATAACACACACACACACACACACACAAGAAAGAAGGAGCTTTTAAAGATATGTAGCATAATATAAACCTGTTTAAAAGAAATTAACCGTGTATCATATTTGATATGTCGTTTTTCAGAATTAACATTTGAACATATGAGTAAAGTCCAATGCTAAAGAGCAAAAGACAGACTTTTGACTTGTTTTTCCTCTAAGAATTGCTCATTTATATCCCATAATTTGAACTTTATAACATTAAATAATTTGTTGTAAAATCAGAAATGCAAGATATAAAAAGACATAGAAAAATATAGAATTATGACTATATATTCAGATTTACTTCTATATATTCAGAATTATGACTATTTTATTTGTAACATTTAATTTTAGATTCCATGTTTTTTTTCCCCACATCTCAGTAAAGCATTTCAAAGCATAAAAGAAAAAAGATTAAATTGATATTTATCAACTGTGCATTTAGTTTAGTTTTGTTTTGAGACAGAAATTTTAAAATAATCAATATTAAAAATAATTTAATTTAATGTATTTAAAATTGCATGTTTCCTTGTAAATATGTATATATATATATATATTTACATTTAAAATTGCTGTGCAGTTATTTGAAAATTATATATATATATATATATTATTATTTCAAAGCAATTTTAAATGTAATATGTAATATAATGAAATGTAATATAAAGAAATATATATATATATATATGTATATATACACACGCACTTTTCATTTAAATATTCAGATTCATAACTATATATTCAGACTTATATGTATATATTCTAATATATTCAGAATTATGACTATATATTCAGATTTGTACATCTATACATATACATACACAGTGTGTATATATATATATATATATATGCATTCCAGTCAATCTCAATCAAACTGCAGGAAGATTATTTTTAATAGGTAGAAAATAACTAAACATACTAGTGAACTAACACAATAAAACGCAATAAAAGCATGATAATATAATTAAAAAACATTTTTAAATAAAAAAACAACCAAAAAACATTTTCTCAGTTCTTCTGACTACATGAGATCCATATTCTCATTGTATCAAACTATTTGAGTCTGATGTGTCAAATATGATACTCAACAAAAACACGTAATGATATGTTTTTAAAGGTCCAATAAACTCTTTCATTTCAAATGACATTTTACTGATGAATATTTCATCTGTCAGGCTTTGCAGGGTTATAATGGGGTTCTTATTAAATGTGCATGATTTATCTGTTTTAATCATCTTTCTCCACCTGTGAAACTGCTGATGTAATCAAGCCTGGGCTTTCTGTTTGTGACTGCAGATATATTCATGAGCATAACTCACTCTCATTACACAGGATTCCCGTCCATCCGTCAGGACAGTCACAGCCGTTTCTGAGTTTGTTACACACTCCTCCGTGAGCACAGTCCTCACACGACAGACTGCAGTCCAAGCCGAACGAATCGTTCAAACATACTGAAGACAGACCAGGGACAATTAAAACAATCAAAAGCTACTGTGTATCAGACAACTAAAACTATAGCTAAACTTAAAATGTAAAAAAAAAGATTTTTTAGCCTTTCCAGATTTGACTGTAGATCCAAAGCCACGTTTTCAACGCTCTTGATGTTCTTAAACTGTCTGTTACGACTGCTTCAGACGAACCAGCGCGCGACAGGGAACTGAACGAATCATTTAAACTGATTCGCAAAACGATTCACTGGTTCGATCAAGTCTTACAACAGAAAATTGATTCAAAAGAATGAATCATTCATGAGTGAATGGGCATCGTTCACTGCCCAAAGAGAGGTAGACGGTGCGTTTGGAATAAATAGAACCATTTTTAACGTGCATTATGATGAAGTAATGAGAGGAGCATCACACACAGTAACGAAAAGTAAATGTAACGAAGTAAATGTAGCTTGTTACTACTCACCTCTGGATGCACAGTGATGAATTATCATGAAAAGGTTTAAAAATTGATGGGAGTATTAAAATTAATCAAGCTATACAAATTATTAAGGTTAAGCCATAATTTAATGCCCCCCAAAATGCATGTCCAAAAACTATTTAGTGTTTGAAATGGCTATCATAGCAATTATTGTTGCTAGGAGAGGCACCACAGACCACAGAGTGTGTGTAGTGGAAGAGAAAGAGATTTTACCATATGCATTCATTGATTAAGAATGAAGAAATATCTGAACATATCGTTTACCAAGACATGTCAGTTTTCATTTGCTTCAGGAAATAAAAGGTCACTCAATACAAGGTTTATCACAACTTCTTGCAATCTTTTATTTTTTTTGGCCTCTGGTTCTTTTCAACATATTGTGGCTTCTTCGTTTTTAAATTTTTATTCTTTATATTAAATATTATAACTATTTTTTTTTCAGCTTGCTGCTAAAGCCACGCTTTTCATTTCCCTTTAGTTTAGCGACTAAAATAACTAAAACTAAAGAAACATTAAGGAAACTAAAACTAATAAAATTAATGTTAAGTGAATTTTATTTCATTTTTAAGTATTACAGATAGTTAAGAAACACAAATATTTTTTGAAAATGATTTTAGCTAGTTGCCAACGCAACATTTCTTATTTTCATTTAGTTTAAATACTAAATGATACTAAATAATAATAATACTAATAAATATTGATAGTGATATTTTACATTTATTTCACATTTTTAATTTTTATTTAGTTTATCTAACTAAAGAAATATAAAATAATTTTTTACAACAATATTAAATAAATAGATATTTGCATATTTAAAAGAAAAAAAAAAAACGTCTTACTGAATTTCTCTGTTAAGGTGTTCTCAGCACGCAGTTCTCCCGTGTCGTCCTCATAGTCGTCGTATCGCTCCAGCATCTGCTCGTAGTCCTGCAGGATGGTGAGCTGAGGCCGGGGTCTGTCCTGCGCCTGACCGCTGCTCAACGCCTCCACAGACTCCTCCAGCACTACGACAACAAACCATTCCTTTGAGAATCGATTAATCTAATGATCATTAGTACAATTAATTGTGTAATAAAAAATTAAGCTAGTATGCATATTCAAATCACTGCAGCTTTTGAAAATGTAAAACTATTATATTAGTGTTATACTATTACGGTTATTATACAATGCAAATATAAATATAATAGAAAACTGACACATCATGTGCCTAACAAGTGCTTTTGTAAGTTATATAAATATAAAATAAAAGGTAAATTATGAGATGTTTTATTTTTTAACAACAACATCATCTCTCATAAAATACCTGATCAAGCTTAATTTACATCAAGTAGTAACTACATCAAGTTTTTTTTTATGATTGATACCATAAACTGCTTGCTTTTAAGCAATATGATTGCATAAAGCACTACATAAATTAATGTGACCAGACGAACTGCAGAGCTGGTGAAAAAAATTTGCACGATGCATTCATCGCATCCAAAATAAATTGTTTTGTTTACATACTATTTGTATGTGTAAATTTATAATGTATATATAAAAACATACAGAGTACATATTTTAAGGGCACACATATATGAAAAAATTTTATATTCACATTTATACATTTTTATATGCATATTCTTGTTTTTTATATTAAATATAAATATATATTTATGTGTTTGTATTTATACATACATAATAAATATGCACAAATATTAGCTTTTGTTTTGGATTTGATTAATCACAGTTCATCATTTATAATATCATATTATATTATATTGTATTCAGTTGACAGCACTAAATATAATACATAATAAAATACAGTACAAATTACAGTAAACAATTTAAAAGTAGAATGAATGTTTTTGATGCATTTATACGAAATCATTCTAGCTGATAGAAAATTTCACCTAGTTAGTCTATCAATAATACAATCTAATATAATGATTTTTTAATTAGACAGAGAATTTGCCTATTTGATGAATCGTTCGTTTTCATTAGTTTTTGGTATTAAAATAATTAAGAAACAGGTTCATGACAGACTGAAAACTCACATATACATGAGTGTCTGTCCTCATCGAGACGGTACCCGCGTCTGCAGTAGCACTGGAAGGAGCCGGCGCTGTTCTGACACATGTGATCACATCCTCCGTTTGCAGCCAAACACTCGTCTATGTCTGTAAACACATACACGTCTGGATCTAGATTCCTAAACCACTTGAAATGTTTTCTCTCTCTCTCTGAGTGTCATACCATCACAGCTGCATCCATCAGCGTTCAGTCGATATCCAGCGGTACAGTAACACTCGTAACCTCCGGGATAGTTTGTGCAATCGTGTTCACAACACGAGCTGCCGTCTACGCACTCGTTTATATCTGACAGACAAGAACATGCATGTCTTTACCTCACATGCTTATCTGACTGAAACAAGTGATGGTCACATTAGTTTTCTTTACCGATGCAGGTCCTGTGGTCGACGTCCAGCTGGTATCCTTGATTACAGCTGCACACAGGTCCACTGGCTGAATTTTCGCAGTGATGAGAACAACCGCCGTTATTATGATCGCAGCTGTTTACAATCTCCATCTCGATACCTGAGAGTGAAAAACACACCACATTCGAAATTAATGGGAAAATTATTTCATCGCGTGAAAATGTTTGGTACTTCTCCCAAAGAAAAATCTACTGAAAGCATTTTTTTTAAGTATCAACTTCAAATTTGGATCACAACTTGTTTAGACTTTATTATTTGGATTTTCTCACAGAGTAAGCATGTTTTGGAAAATACATAATATATAAATATATAATATTTATTTTATATAAAATGTTAAAACTGTATGTTTGTGCATTTTTCATCATAATAATCATATATCAAAATGTATATACTATAACTTTTTATTATATTTTACAAAATGTTAAATGATTGAACTATATGAAGAGTTCATCTGCATAAAAACAGATTTAAATTGTGTTTTTATTTTGTATCATGATTTTATTGACAACAATGACTACAGCCCAAATGCAGTTCGAAATTCAATTTTTCAATGAAAAACGTGATATTTGAAAATTAATATTTGTTCAAAATATACAGTGGTGCTGTTAATCAACTGCTGTTAATCAATCAATTTCAATATTGCAATAATTTCACATTCGATCTTCAAATCAATGAACAGACATCACAGCAGCCGGGTAATTAAGTTATTTGGCTGCTATTACTTTAAGAGCTGCTGCTGTTGAACATGATACAGATCTGACATGCATCATATTTTCTCTCGACTCTGTATCTCACTTCAGGTCTCAAAGTTTCCACTAATGTACTCACGAGTTGAATCGAGTGGGTTAGATGAGGGAGACAGCGCTGGGCTGGGCTGCACAGTTTTAAGGCAGCTCTAGTAACTTCAGAACTTAACTGATGACATAACCAGGATATTGCATGTTCATATTTCTTTTGCACATGCATGCAAGACGTGTTGTACTGTATGTGATTTGACAGGGCTGGTTCAGTCTCAGATCATACTCACGATAGCACTGCTTGCCATCAACACCCAGCTCATAGGCAGCGGGACACACACATAAGAACGACCCTCTGGTGTTACGGCAGCCATGAGCGCAGTACGTCTGGCCCATCTGACACTCGTCAATGTCTGATGCAAAGACAACACACATACAAACACTTATACTACATTTTAAAGATCACCTGAGTGTGAAGACACGATGACGACTGCTACATTAATGTAAGCTTTCTATTCTATAAGCATCTGACACAAACTCTATGATCCACACTAAATATATTGTAGCTTATCATCCCAGGTACATTTTACCTTCACAGGTCTTGCCATCTTCAGCCAGTTGATAACCTGGACGACATCCACAGCGAACCTGATCTCCATCCCTGAGGCATTCCTGAGAACAACCACCGTTTCGCTCCGAACACGGATTCTCCGCTGATGACGCAAAACAGACGAGGTCACAGCTTTACTATTAATGCCATTATTAGTTTGCTGGCACTAAGAGGGTTAATCTCACAGAACATGATAAAAAAACTCAAACTTAAAAAAGACAAATGAAAAAATATTCTGCATAATTTTTTGCTTTCTTTTTGTTTTGTTTCGTTTTGCTATTATTTTTTACAGCACATTTTCTGTGAGAGAAAAAAAAAACATATACAGGGTGTGTGTGTGTGTGTGTGTGTGTGTGTGTTTAATGTAAATTGAATTTCACTTTGCAAGTACTTAATACTGCTATTAATTTACGGAAATTTAAGAAACAACATGAAAATACATTAAATTAAATTTGTGAAGAATTCCAAATATTATCTAAAAAACAAAATGTTAATGTTAAATTAATATTATATTATTACATACATATATTATGTTGGGATATTATGTTTATTTTTCTTACTTTTTTCTTTCGCTTTCTCTATTTTACTTCTATAATTATTACTATTGTTATTATATTACATCCTCATCCAGCTGCTCTAATAAAATGATCTGTCTGCAGCCAACAATTACACTTTTACAGAAACAGAATGGCAGAAATTATTCATGCAATTATGATCCTTCATCAGAGAAAGACATGTCCGTGTTCAACTCCAGATGACCCACGAGACGAAACACAAATGCATGTCCCTGCTGAAGTCACCCGTTTGTAATATTACGTCATCAAGTGAATCAAAGGACAACTTCATCCCAAAGACAAAAATCATATTCCCACTAAATCTTCTTGAGCAGTTTTTGTGATTCTTTGGGAACTTCAAAGGATGAAAACGCTTGGCTTGAAAGACACTTGAACAATAAGACATTACAGAGAATGTTTTATATTACTTGTGGAGTTAAACCTCAGTTTAATTCTCTGTCATTAAGACACTTATCTGCATTTGGAAATAGAAGTTATAATGCATTACGTGTCCATGATGCTTCAACTTTACAGCCACTATGACCTGTTCATCAGAGCAAACACATTCATATCTGTGCGTGAAGATCATTGCAGTCATGTTATGGTTATCTTTATTCATTGCTAGTGAAAGAAATTAAACTATAACTTTGTTCTCATGAAAAGTTGTTTTTTTAACTGCAAACATTCTCCCTAGTCCTTGATAATGAGTTATCAATGACATAATTAGTGGTAACTTTGTAGTGGTGGACAAAAATGAACAAAGGCATAAAAATAATAAATAAGTTTTGGAAAGCTATGCTAATTATGCAACTTTTATAATGGACTTTGTCCATTTTGGAGCTGAAAGAAAAGGGATGAAAACGTTGCTTAACTATTATGTTTGTTTTCCACAGAAAACAAGTCAAACAAATTTCACATCATACTCATCCAAAGTGTAATGCAGTTTTGACTACTTTTATGGTGTTTTGTCCATTAAGGAGCTTCAAAGCCACTATGTTGGCTTTGGGAGAAAACTTTGCCTAACTTCACCATTTGCGTTCCCACTGGAAAAATAAAAGTGTGCTTTGAACATGACAAATAAATGCTTTTTAAAGGAATACACACCATATTCCTTTAAAGAAACATTTACTCAATGGCTTTGAATTGAAAGAGGTTCCATAATAACAAAGCAGTATAAAATAAGCATGTCTCATTGGCTTGTAACAAATTCAGTCTGTCTCCACCTGTGCTTTACATTTCATTTCACTCAAATCCCACTTAACAACTGTGATTGTAATTGCTTCCATTATAAATGTGTAATGTTCATGGGAAAGTCCTGCAGTTGAACATCAATGTGGTCATACTCACATTTACAGTGTTTTCCGTCCACATCAAGTCTGTAACCGGCTCGGCAACGGCACTGGAAATGACCCGCCGTCTGCTGGACGCAGAAATGCTCACAGCCGCCGTTCGCAACGCTGCAGGAGTGAATGGCTAAACACACGGAGACAGACAGAACGACACACAGGTGGAGACGCTATGAGGAGACAATACCGGCTGTTATTGTTCAGTTTAAAGATTAGACGAGTCATAATAAAGGAAAGACTCTTTGTGAAGTGTTTGACTCTAGCAGACGAGTTCAAATGACTCCTGCTGCAGAAACATCAATGACTCAACCAACTAAAACATGACTGAAGGAAATCACTTTAAACTTCTCAATTACTAATCAGTCTCTATAAGCACACATACAGCAGACAGATTCATGCCAGAAACGCAATTTATTCTGTAACAGTATTCTCCACTTTTATCCTCTGTCGTGTGTCTGATTAGCTGTCCGTCATTCTCTATCTCTCTAACTTTTACCTTTAGAGGAGGACTGAACTGTACAATACATTATGTCAGTTAAATCTAAATTATTTTCAGATGGTAATGTCTATATGAACTTATCCATATACACTTAATCCTATGAAATTATGGATGGATAGATGGGTGGTTTGACGGATGGATGGTTTGACGGACGGATGGATGGATGGTTTGACGGACGGAAAGATGGATGGACCAATAGAGTAATGGTTGGATGGATGGATAGAATGACAGAGCAATATATGGATGGATGGAATAATAGAGTGATGATGGAGGGATGGATGGATGGGTGGACGGACTGACGGACGGATGGACAAACGGACCAATAGAGTAATGGTTGGATGGATGGATAGAATGACAGAGCAATATATGAATGGATGGATGGAT
>JAUMHR010000060.1:4091545-4123666 GCA_032361145.1 Enteromius fasciolatus | reverse complement strand
ATGGATGGATGGATGGATGGATGGACGGATAGATGGACGGATAGATGGACGGATGGATGGAAAATAGAGCATTAGATTAATGGAATGATAAAGCTGTGAATGGATGGATAGAATGAGAGAACGATGGATAGACGGAACAATAAAGCAATGGATAGATGGATAGAATGATAAAGTGATGGATGGATGGATGGATGGATAGATAGATAGAATGATAAAGTAATGGATGGATGGATAGAATGACAGAGCAATATATGGATGGATGGAATAATAGAGTGATGATGGAGGGATGGATGGACGGATGGGATGGATGGATGGATGGACAGACGGATGGACAAACGGACCAATAGAGTAATGGTTGGATGGATGGATAGAATGAAAGAGCAATATATGAATGGATGGAATGATAGAGTGATGATAGATGGATGGATAGATGGACGGATGGATGGACAGATAGATGGATAGATGGATGGAAAATAGAGCATTAGATTAATGGAATGATAAAGCTGTGAATGGATGGATAGAATGAGAGAACGATGGATCGATTGAACAATAAAGCAATGGATAGATGGATAGAATGATAAAGTGATGGATGGATGGATGGATGGATGGATGGATGGATGGATGGATGGATGGATAAAGTGATGGATGGATGGATGGATGGATGGATGGATGGATGGATGGATGGATGGATGGATGAAATGATAAAGTGATAGATGGATGGATGGATGGATGGATGGATGAATGAATGGAAAGATAGGGATGAACAAACAGATGGAACAATAGAGCATTAGACGGATGGAATGATAAAGTGGTGAATGGATGGATGGAATGAGAGAATGATGACAGATTGAACAATAAAGCAATGGATAGATGCATTGAATGATAAAGTGATGGATGGATGGATGGATGGATGGATGGATGGAAAGATAGGGATGGACAAACAGATGAAACAATAGAGCATTAGACAGATAGATGGAATGATAAAGCAATGAATGGATGAATTCACAAAGCGATGATGGACCGACGGACGGACTGAACAAAAGTGTGATGGACAAATGGATGGATGGAGAACTGATGGAACAACCGAGCGATGGATAGATGGATGATAGAGTGATCATTGACACACAGTAATTCAAAATCGTAATGGTCCTTCATTTCCTTTCCACCAGATTTGCTGTCTTTGATGTAGTGGTGAAGCATGAGGCTGGTCAGGTCTGGCTGTTTTACCGATGCATGTGCGTCCATCCACGTGCAGTCGATATCCAGGGTTACACTGGCAGTGATACGAACCCCTGCTGTTCACACACTTCTGCTGGCAGCCGCCGTTATGCACCTGGCATTCGTCAACATCTACGGAACAACACAGAAACACACAACGTAATCCTGCGTTATGAAACATCCATCAGACTCAGTTAAGGCACCTCTAATTTCTGCACACAAAATCAGCCAGACCAAATCCAAAACAGAAAAACGTCTCGCATCAGGAGCAAATAAATAAATAAACTCATTTACAAACTCAACTAAAGCAGCGAGATTACAGATAAAGAAAGAGAAGTGATCATTTGTTTCACATGCTTCAAGATTAAGAACAAAACCCCAAAACAGAAAGAAAATGAGCACATTCACGGTTCACTGAAATGTTGTAGGTTCTCAAACAGTTTTGTGGCTATTAAAGCTAAACTGACCACTGAGATCAAAGCTAATAGAGTCACAGTCAGCTGAGAAAGACACTGTTACTGCTCTGAGATCAGCGTTAACACTGGAGCAGCTGCTGTTACTAAACTAAAGTGTTCTTCCCATGTTGCTTGACTTCATGAGCACAAACAAAAGAAAGAGAGAGAAAGCAGAAAGGAATTCGGTCATGTTATAGCGTCAGATAGTCATACATTGTTATATGTACAATTTCCTTTTTGCTTTCCCTCGCATTCTCATCAACAAACAAACAAACACACACACAAACAAACAGACAGATTTACACTATTCACTCAGAAATTGTAGTACATCTTGCATAGTAGGTCCACTTTAAATAAATCCAAAAATAAATTAAAAAGTGTACTTTCTCCAAACACAACATTTTCTTACAGTATATTTTCAATTATGAACTTTAACTCAGTTCAGAAATGTGTTTCTGTCACATTTTTGTGGCTTGATTCAGAATAAACAAACATGAAATTCAAACACAGGCAGTGGACTCTTGTTGATTTGACCATAAAGATCTGGAGCAGACTGGCAGGCCGCTCCTGAGGGTGTCTACATCCATACGATCTCACAGCAGGACTCTTTAGTATGTACGCTGCTTTCTCTTCAAACAAAACCTGCGAGACGCCGCCAAAGCAAGCACCACTGACTCCAAAATTAACAAATGAGATTTGTGTTCAAGCGACCTTTGACCTCTAATATACTAACGACCAGCTTTGTGTTTCTGTCACCTCGCGACATCCCCGCAGGAGATATTTTCATTGGCCGGTTTTCCATTAATAGCTGTTATTATCTAATATAGTCCAAATGAAATATACAGTTTTCCTTTACAAAGATTCATGAGCGAGTTTGATCAAATCAAGGATGCACAAAACATTTCGTTATTTAAATGTTAGAAGTTATTTAAATCTGGTAACAATCCTGTTATATACTTTACCAGCTGAGCTCAATTTTGAGTCTATGCGAGTATTCAAGGCACTATAGGACAGCTGGCACTAAACAGTACATGAAGTCAACTGGAAATGGGAACCAGACGGTTGTTTACCTACGTGGAATCTTAATTACTGACTGGGATGCCAGGAGGCCTCAATAATCACAAGCTTCCTGCAAAGCATGAAAATGTTTGTTTAAACTTTGTTGCACACATTTAAATATGTCACTGATTCATTAACACATTTTCACACCAACTGTGCAGGCTGTAACAGCACAGTTGTTGAAAATATGAAATACAAATGAAAATTAAAATAATGCATATATATTTCATAACAGTATGCTGATATAAATTAATATATACAGTACAGGCCAAAAGACTGGACACACCTTCTCATTCAATGTGTTTTCTTTAATTTTTCATTGGTAGATTCTCACTGAAGTCATCAAAACTATGAATGAACACATGTGGAGTTATGTACTTAACAAAAAAAGGTGAAATAACTGAAACATCTTTTATAATCTAGTTTCTTCAAAATAGCCACTCTTTGCTCTGATTACTGCTTTGCACACTCTTGGCATTCTCTCCATGTAAAAATGTAAAAATAAAGAAAACACATTGAATGAGAAGGTGTGTCCAATCTTTTGGCCTGTACCTTTGAATATATATATAAATATAAATAAAAAAAAAAAAAAAAAAAACATTTTATTTTTATTTTTAATATATATTTTTATTATACTGAGAAATATCAGAATGCAAAAAACAAAGGAATCATATTTATGTAAAACATAGTGCTGTCAAACAATGAATCAAATCCAAAATAAAGTTGTTTTTTTGCATTATATATATATGTGTGTGCTGTGTATATTTATTACGTTTATATAAATACACACTCAAACAGTATACATATATATATTGACAATATTTACATGTATTTACATGTTTACATTTATATAATTTATGCTATATAAAAATATTTAATATACAAATATATATTTATTTCTTATATATATTTCTTAAAAAATACATGTGTGTATTTATATATACATAATAAATATACACAACATATATATTATGCAAACAAAATGTTTTATTTTGGATGCAATTAATCATGATGATTTGTTTGACATCACTAACAAAAAGCTCCATATTCCTTGCAGAATCTGCAAAATGTTAATTATAACAAAAATAAGAGGGATCATAAAAAAATATTTAGTACTGTCCTGAATAAGATATTTTATAAAAAATTATTTACTATTTACACTTTTTTTTTTTTTTATTTGTTTGGTTGTCTAATAATTCACTGTTTGTACTGAGAAGATAAAATGCATGCTGGTCCCACAGAATCCTCCAGGTCCTCCAAATACTCTTCTTTTACATATTTGAACCCTTCTCAGATCCATCTACTTACATCGACAGCAACTGAGGGACCCATACGCAACTCATACGCAAAGGTTTAATCTCTGATGCTCCAGAAGAAAACAATGCATTGAGCTGAGAGCGGGAAAGAATATCTGAATTTGAATATCAGGTTACACTATACTTATTTTGCCTTCTTGGAAACATCTTCTGTAGCTTCTGAAGGCCAGTACTAAATGGGAAAAACGTGACGTTTAAACAAAATAAAAAAACAAAATAGAGATCTATACTGAATCTCAGGGGAGATATGTCAAACTTTTCATTTGCTTGTTGTTTTTATGGTTGATTTTCTTTCCAGTGCTAAGTACATGGAACTGAACTGACTTTCTGAATCGTCTCTTCCCACTGATGTGGCATCTTTTAGCAAATCACCCCAGATTCTGGAAAGCATGAGCAACAACAGTCGCCAAAACAACATTCACCAATTTAGCTGATTGCCGCAGTCCTCTGAACTCCAGTATCTGGCTTGGCTTTTCAAAGGCTAGTTCTGGTTCATCCACGCTGGAGCAGTACTACAACTATGCATGCTGATACCGAGCCACCGATTCATGCCTGTGCCAGAAAAGTGTCTCCAGCCAGGAAAGCTGGCAGACCAGAGCTGACTTTCCATCTACACTGCTGTTTGGTTTGGGCTTTTATTAAATTACCAAGAAATGTTTCCCCACATTGGTGAAAGCATTTGGTTTGGCTTCTATTGAATGCTCTGGAATCAGTGTTTTTAGACTGAAGAGCTGGAGGCGACCGGCGCAGAGTCAGCGGAGGAAGTTCCTGACCACCTTATACTGTTAACAAGATGTTTTAGTACAGTGACGACTGGGACACTTTAAACATTTACTAATCGAGAAATCAAAACATCTTAGAGACTTGCTGGCAAGAAGAATTTATATGTATTTTAAGAGGGGATAATGCATTACTACTGCTAATTTCCACATTTACTAATAAATAATTAAAATAACATGCTGTATTTGTTAATATCAGTTAATGCAACTAACATGAACTAATGTTAAAAAAGATGAATAAATACTGTAATAAATGTATTGTTTATTTAGTTAATGCAGTAACTAAATAATAAATATTGAAAATTATTGTAAAGTGTTACCGGAATTACTCTTATTTTTTCTGCAATAAGTATAATTACAGTTACTTCTGATGAAATTGCATTAAATATTGCATACACTGTAAAAAAAAAAAGAAAATCCATAAAATGTAATAGCGTATTAAACATCATGTAATGTTAAAATGTATGTTTCTAATGTAACCTTTTCTTTATAAATACTCTGGTCAGTTCAAGAATAATTTATGACATTTTATATTATTTATCTGAAAGAATTAAAAGAGCAGTATCATGTCTATTCTTCTACTGGTCGAGGTGGGATTTTGAAAGTAATAATGCAAGACTTTTTTAGAGGGAGTAATTAGGTCAGAAGTCGAATTACACTATTAAAGATGTAATTCGAAGCTTGTAATTTATACGTTTTAACTTAAAACTGATATGCATAAAGTTCTGGTTATTATTTGCGAACATTAGTAAAAAATAAACACACTAAAATGTATTTTTTGTATTAATTTCATGCCAATACATTTACAGTAATAAAAGTAGTAATAAAAGTGCTGAAGTACAACTAAAGATATGATAAGTGGAACTATTGCTTCAGGTACACTTATATCTTGCATTTAAAATTTTTGTCGATCCGAACTATACATAGTATGAAATAAATGCATTTATTAAATATATTACTTTTTACTTGGAAAATAAAAATACTAACTAAAATGAAAACCAAAACTAAAAACATAAAATGCAAAGCTAATTAAAAATATTTAATACTATTATACATAATAAATGTAGAAATTAATACATAGGAACACCTATTGCATATCGTAACAATTCAGAATCTAATTCAAGGAAACATATCAGGTGGAACTCCTCAGTTTAAATGGACCAATAAATATTCTCACCTGGTATCTGGTATCCCATAGTGAATCGCTTGTATCCATGGAAACAGATTGGCCTAGGGCAGTTTCTTAAATGATTCCAGTTTCCAGAATAATAGGCAAGATCAGCTGGGTGAAAATAAAGCCCCGTACACACAAGACAAAGCATGAACCAGCCTGTCATGGTTTAGCAGATATTGAATCATAAATCCCTGCGATTGAAAAAGCAGCAAACGTCTCACACAAGTTCAAGCAGTCTGAGAGGGACGGACTGAAACAGCAGGTTTTATTCCCTCCCTGCCTATTAAAACTCTTCAGCTGGCATTCTCTCTCTTTCTTTCATGCCTGCATCTCATGTATTTCACAACACTTCTGCACAAATGCAATCACTTTGAGTGGAATTAATTCTGCTGCTCTAATTTTGTCCTCCATAAGTCCTGAAAAAAAATACAAAAATAGTTTGGCTCTCTAGACTACTTGATTCTGATTGGATAATTGCTGTTTTCTTTGGTCCAGTATTTTTCTGATGACCATGTTTCTTTGCGTAAATACATTATACGTTATATACCTGTTCATGAAGCAGAAAGAGTTTCGACCAAACCGCTGCAGCCTTTATATTCTGGCAATCAAATGCATATAAAATATGTGGGCAGCACTGGGTTTAATATGAAAGAGTTACAAGATCTAAACCATGTGTAGGATGAATACAAATATCTGAAACATCAGAAAGATGAATAAATCTCACAGTGGCATTTTTCAGATGGATATGAAGAACCAGAGTCTCTTGTGGCTAAACACATTATATACACACAATGAGAGAGGTTTTATACAAGCAGACTTTGACCAAATTCCAGCATTCTTCAGTGTATTGGAGGATTTCAATCCGAGTTATATTAAGAACTGTCCTGGCTCTTATCAGCTCTATCATTGCAGTAGGCAGGTGGTTCCCAGTCCAAAACATGTGAGGCCTCCTGTAGTGAGTCCATGCATCTTTTAAATGTTTTAACTTGAAGCAGTCCCAGCGGATGTCACAAGACATACAGTAGGCATCATGCATTTGTCTTTAGCAAAGGAAGACAAGTCTCTTCTTGGCTTGAAATCCTTCAACATTTTTCTTTACAAATCCTCGTTTTGAATGCTAATTCATGACCGACCAACACAATGCATCTTTTTTCATCCGCTGAGACTTCTTGCACTTGTAAAATTCAACTGAAGTGAGAAAAAGTGACTTTTTGATATATGGATTTCACAAATACGCATGGATTCGCTACAGGAGGCATTGTTTAACCCCTGGAGCAATATGAGGGATTTTTATTATGGATGCACATACTTTATTTAACGTCTTCTGAACTTTAAACAGCAAACTGCTCTGGACAGTTTTTATTAACTCAGATTGAATTCATCTGAAAGAAGAAAGTCACATACACCTAGGATGCTTGAAAGGTAAATAAAACACTGCTTAATTTTAGTTTTTTGGTTAACTAGCCGTTTAATAAAATGTTTTGATATACTGTACTAAACTACTTAAAGTGTGCTAACTGTGTACTCAATTCTGTGTGGAACTCCTGCTGAAGTCCAACTAAAGATAACACTAAAGTGTTTTTGATTGTGCTAAACTATTGCAAGTATACTTCAGGTTTCATATTTAGCATTTGAAGACCAATATAATTAAGAAATCACACAATCTTCATAAATAACGATATTAAAACACATTTGATCGTTATCGCTGACTGGACCAAACAGGATACAACAGGATGTATTGTGAGAGCACCATCTTTGTAGACAGTATCTGTCCGCTGATAAGCAGCAGTTGTAGAGAAAGAGAGAGAGAGACAGAGGATGGGACTCACCCTGGCAGGTCTTGCCGTCCTCTTTGAGCTCTTGACCTGCGGGACACTTACAGTAGAAACTGCCGATGGTATTACAGCAAAGAGATTCACACCCTCCATTGGTCTCTTCACACTCGTTCACATCTGACAGCGAGAGAACAAACACATTACAGTCTGAGCTACAGATGCAGATTGTACACAGACTGCAACAGTCTGGACAATTGTTTCCAAATGTTTACAATCTACAGACCCATTAACATATTCATACAAACCAATTATGAAACTTCATGAGGGTGCAGTATGAACAAGTCACCCAATCACTTTTACTTAAGTATAAAAAACTGTTAATAAATTACATTTCAGGCCTGGAATGAGACTCAAAAGCTTGTTGCACAGGTCAAATGAGGTCTCAACAAGTGCTTATTGCCGTAATAAAACATGATATGCCTTTTCCATCTTTCCATCTCAAAAATGACTTAACATAGTCATAAAAAAAAAAAGAGAGATTTTGCACATAATAGTCTGCTGCCAGTGAGTAAATCATGTGTGTAATGAAAGACATGTTTAGCTGTTCTTCACTTTAACAGGATTTGACAATAATGTTTATTTGATTATTTAATTGAAGCTACTGAAATCTGGACCGCCAGTTGATTTTTCATGGGAAAGTGCTCAACAGAAAGCCATCGCATTGGCCGTTTGTCAGTTTCCATATCTTTTTATTCTATGAGCACGCAGTTGCTTATAATGTTTGGTGCATTCTGGTTATGAGAAAGTACAAGTATACATGTGTATATAACCTGCAGATATAAAAACATTATGCTTCTTCAGTTATGCTAAAATTTAAAACCACATATTCACTTAAACGTTTCCTCTGAATAAACTCCAAATCTGCTGCTTATTAATACTTAGTATTATTATGGAATCTAAAATATGGTTATGCGAAATAAAAAAATGAATACCAGTGTCTCCTGACAATATATTAAGGTCTTATGAAGTGAAATGATTGGTCTGTGCAAGAAAATCACCAAAATTATCATCACCAATGATAATCAAAGCCTCAGGTAAACGGCGAAAAGAAAGTTAACACTTTATTTAAAAGGTGTGCTTGTTACACATATTACATGTACTTACTATTACAATATCAATTAATTACACAGAATTACGAGTAACCTTAAAGTAGTAAGTAGTAGTAGTTAACTAATATTACTCAGTACTTAAATGTTGTAACGTTTAGTCTAATGGAGACGAAGGAGATCGCGGAGTCAGGAGTAAAATCAAACAAAAGACTTTTAATAATGAAAAAACAAAACGTGGAGCAGTATCCATTAACTTTCTTAACACAAAGAAACACAGACTAGACATTTGGGTTGACGCACGAAATACTGGGAAACAGAGGGAAACTAAATAGGTTAGACAATTACAGATAATTGATAAGACACACCTGAACTGAATACATAATTAACAAAACTAGGTCACAAGACACATGGAGACACACAGAGCACATGGGGAGAATAAACAAACATCACATGACACATGAAAACTGAAATAAACAGAGAAAATCCCCAAAAACACAAGAAACACAGAAAAACTGAAATAAAAACAAACCAAGAATGTTACAAATGTACAATTATATTGTAACAAGGACACCTTAAAATAAAGGTTTTTATAGTTTCTTATTGTTGAGTTGAGCTGATGAAGACTAGTTTATTAACTTCATATGCTTTAGAATCAGATTTCCCGGTTTACCTAAGGCTCTGTGAATAACAGTTTCTTGTGCAAACCAATCGTTATGCTTCATAAGACCTGCAGGCATGGGTATTAATTTTGTGTTCCTTGATATGCTTTTTTAATTCTCAAAAGCAGGCATCGCATGTTATGAATCATCATGGATCATGGTTGGAGCTGAAATTCTTTCTTACTTTTCTACTGAAAAAGCAAACTCATCTACATCTTGGGTGGCCTGAGAGTGAGCAAATTAACAGCATTTTTTTTATTTGAATGAACTTACTATTAAGCTAATCCTCTCTTTAAAAAAAAGGAGCAGAAAGTGTTTTCTTCCCATGTCAAACAAAACCACTTCTTTTTTCCAGTGAACAAAAATCATTTCAATAAGATGAAGATGTTTGTTTCTGGCATTTGATTGGCCTCAAACCACATTATGCTAATCAGAAAAAAACTAAATAGCTGTAAAATTGTGTCCTTCAGCAGGCCGCAGCAAGAGCTTTTTCCTTCATTCAACTTTCAGTGCAGATGATTAACAAACCTCCCCATTACACCCCATATATCCAGCTCTCACACTCGAACACATGGAGATGTTTACAAGAAAATCTGTTTGTCAGTTTCCCGAAACATTATTTCAATGAAATCCACACCACAACAAATTGGCCCCCGAAGAGCTGAGTGATGCGAGCTCGAGGAGAAAATAATGAATCAGTGAATGTAGCTGCTGCTGGAAGTCAACACACCATTACACACGTCTTACTGTATGTCTAGTGTCTGTCATTTTTAAAGGTTTACAAATCTTCAAGCAAAAACTGCTCAATACATGCTAGTTTAGGTAGAAATACATTGCTTTTGTCAGGGATGTGTAGGAAGCACCAGGTGAAGACTCAGCACAGAAGTTTAACATTCACTTTAATATAACTTGGGTAGACAAGGAGAGAACTACAGACATCCATATAACATTACCGATCAACAGTACTGGACAAAACACAATGCTCTTGCTGCGTGGGCTCAGGGAGGCGCTCTTGCAGCACAAACTCAAGGGGGGGGGCGGTCTTTAATCGCAAACTCAAGGGCTGGAATCGGGATCGGCTCTCCTGGCCATAATACAGGGACTGGAAACGGGATCGGCTCTCCAGCCTAGACTCTGGGACAGGGATCGGGATCGTCACTCCCGGCAGTAAACTAGGGACTGGAACCAGGATCGGCTCTCCTGGCCAAGACTCTGGGACAGGGATCGGAATCGGCACTCCTGGCTGTAACTAGGGACTGGAATTGGGTTTGGCACTCCTGGCCGTAACCTAGGGGGTGGAATCGGCACTCCTGGCCAAGAAACAGGAACTGGAATCGGAATCGGCTCTCCTGGCCATGACTCTGGAACAGGGATCGGGATCGGCACTCCTGGCCGTAATCTAGGGACTGGAATCAGAATCGGCACTCCCAGCCGCAAACTAGGGACTAGAATTGGGTTTGGCACTCCTGGCTCAAACCTAGTGGCTGGAATCGGGATCGGCACTCCTGGCCAAGAAACAGGTACTGGAATCGTGAATGGCGGAACGAAATCCCCAGGGATCAGGACTGGCATATCGGCCTACAAATCTGGATCAGGACCCAAACTACGCAGACTGGAATCCACGGGAATCTGGATCCGATTTTGGGGAGCTGGCACTGATTGACCCCCATACTGTGCCGCTTTCGGGAGTGGAATCCGCCAAAGGGGCAATGGAGGACGGCCTCCTGGCCGTTGCTTGTGCGGAGCTGGGAGAGGAGTGAGTCCATTGAGGAGGCGATGGAGTATCTCCTCAGGGCTGATCTTCCTCTTCGATTATGGTTGATCGTTCTGTCAGGGATGTGTAGGAAGCACCAGGCGAAGACTCAGAAGTTTAACATTCACTTAACCATCATTAAATAGATTAAATTAACCCAGGCTCATTGGAAATACGTGCCTCTACACACATTTTTTGCAACCCTGTAATTATGTACCTTACTGCACGTTTCGCCCCACAGTATCAAAATGAAATGTCCAGAAAGTGAGTAAACCTACTGAACTAGAAAGCTCATACATGTGAAGCTGTATATGTGACGACAATGTTCACAAGTAACAGTTTTCAAATCGTGCAGGATGGTAAAACAGTTTTAAAGTATAACATAATATTTTGCAACTAATAGTGTGAAAATGAGCCTTTATTTATCAAAATTGTACCTGTAAATTATAATTTTGTGTGATAAGGATCAAAAGTCGTGGGAGTTTTTACTGCCTCTAGTGTTCATTTCAACTGGAAACTGTAGTGATTCGTATGTATAGGTACGTTTTTTCAAGAGGCATGCATTTCCAATGGTTGGATTAAAGTATTGAAGAAGGACATATGGTGAAGGATGACGATGAACAATATGATATAGATGTGGTTTAACCAATAAAAAGTTGAAAATGTGATTACTGTTGAGGAAGAGTGATGATTCCTTCACTCCTTTGTGAGCTTTTACTGCTCCAAAAGTGGCATATAGTGGCAAAAAATTATTTTCATTTTCATTCGGACCAATGTGAAAAGACCAACAAGTAGACGGGCAATAAATGTTTCATTTTAACGCCAACAAGAAACGTCTTGGAACGCGTTTTAAAAATGACTCATTTACTCTTTCTTTAGAGAGACAATTTAATACACAGTGCACTTTCATAATTCTAACTTTGCAGGATGTTTTCATTCACTTAGAGCCGTGTCCATAATAGGGTGACTTAAAAATATAATCTATATCCAATACTTCTAAATTTAACTACAATGTGAATAAAATGAGTGACAGGTCAGTAATTCATAACACCAGCCTTCACATACAATCGTCTACATCCAGACTGTAACATCAACAAGGAAATGGAGAGGAACCACATTCCCTCACTAAGAGGTCACGACTCCTTTCAAGACCCGAGGCCAGCCTGCTGGTTAGACACCCTTCAGGAACAGTAGTGTTTTCCTCCGTCAGGGGTCCTGCTTCAGGCCACGCACCTGCACAGAGACTGAGACATGGCTTTCGGAGGAGGGTGTTACCAGCGGTGTGCGGGGTCACTGGGGTCAAGGGTCACGACCACATCATGAAGTCTGGCACGTATCGGGAAGGCTCAGTGTAACACACACTAATCAAACCCCCACTTCCCAAAAAACTGAAAAAACTAGAGGTCGCACGAAGACAGAAAGGTTTTTCTCACTCTTCTAATGTTAATATTTAGATTCAGAAGTTCCTGTCTCAGTCCACAAAGACAATCAGTACAAAAACAGCTCATTTAGCAACCATCTCACTACCATCACCTCATAATCATTTGACCGACGGTGTTTATATACAGTATCAGCACCTCGTCGATAGTTAACAACACTGCTACTCATTTCACTCCAAAAATGAGACCGATTGGGTTACCTGGCAGTGGGCGGAGTCACACAGACCAAAACAAAAACAGACATTCCAACAGTGAACAAGCATTTCAAAGTAGAATAACTGTAGTGTTGTTTTTCAAATAAACAAATATGTGAACTTAGAATATATACCTAATATATAACTAACGCTTTAATACAGTCAAAACATCCTGCCTTTTAACCTTCTTATAATTGGGCTCAAATGATGAAGGCACCTTTGGCTCTCACGGATTGATATCCTCATCTGTAACGATTTTGACTGTTAATGACTTTGACTGACCAAAACTGGATCTTTCGAACCTTTATTTGAATACCTTTACTTACTGAAAATGAAACAACAAAAACAAACCCTAACTGAAAGAGTGAGAGAGTATGAAAACGCTTATGAAAAGCTAAATTATTGACAGGAAATACCCTCCTGAAATTACATTTTAGATATACTGTTAATAGGAGGTTTCATATTATTGTATTTACATTTTCTTGTGACTTTTCTCTGTTTTAATAAATTAATTTAAAACTTTTTTTTACAATTTCTTCCTTGAAATTTTCATTATTATTTTAGTTTAAATTCTCTTAAAATAGATTTTTAAGTTACATTGCTTTTTGATAACCTCGAAAATTTTGACTGTTTATATATATACATATATATATATACATATACATATATATCTCATCTTCAATATGTACAATTCAACTCAAGCTCACTCTGTTCAGATTCAGATCAGTTCTCCCATATCTGAAAGCAAAACACTTTTATTCGGAGAGATACAGTTTTATCTTAGAAAGTAAATTTCATCCTCTTCACAGTGTGTGTTGAGACAATATGATGTTTAAATGTATTTTTTTTAGTTTAGTACAATGCAAGTTGTCTGGAGATAATGATAGAAAACTGGCTGGGAATTTGATGTCGTCAGTTGGATGATGTTCAGGCACGTTTCCATTGTGTTACAACAGACTTGTTTCACTAACAGGACAATAGATCATAAAGCTCTGACATCACAAACTGAATAACCACAAACAAAGAGCCAGCCGATCTTGTAATTGATTGTCATCTATTCAAACTCACAGGGAAACACCACACTAACTCCAAAAACACCATAATCCTTGTTTATGTTTCATAGCTATACAGGCAAATTAGAAGTTGTTGAGAAGTATGTTTCTAACCCCCCAAATAATGCATATACTTAAACTAAAGCCAAACTGAAATTTAAAGGAATAGTTCACCAAAAAATGACCTGTAAAATGTAAAGGAGTTTGTTTCTTTATCAGATTTGTAGAAATGCATTCCATCACTTGCTCAGCGATATATCCTCTGCAGTGAATGAGAGACCAAACAGCTGATAAAAACCACTCCAATTCAATTCATCAGTTAACATCTTTTTAAAGTTTGTAAGAAACAAATCTATCAAGATGTTTTAACTTTAAACCATCATTTCTGACTAAAATATGCACGCATAATTCAACACGTCCTACAAGTCCATTCCTTGTTGTCCTCTCACATCAAAATCCACCAACATATTTGTTTAGAACTGTTAGGATGTTTTCACTTGAAGGGTGCTTGATCTGTGCATGTTTCTCTACTAATGTAGACAAGACTAGAAAGCAATATTATCAATAGTGGACTTGAATTTTTGCTGGAATTGACAGTTTGACACTTTTCACTTCATAAGACGTTAAGTGATGGACTGTAGTCATGTGGATGTTTTTATCAGCTGTTTGGACTCTCATTCTGACGGCACCCATTCACTGCAGTGCATCTATTTCTCTAACAAATTTCTTCCTAACATCTCCTTTTGTTGTAAGGCAGAAAGTCATTCTGATTTGAAACAACTTGACAGCAGGTAAGCAATGACACTTCGTATTTTTGGATGAACTATGTCTTTAATCATTTGCAATATCTGCAGGAAAAGAATTCATATGGAATGTTCTTGGTTCTGTAAGTAATAAATCTATTGTCCTCAAACACACAAAGATGTGCAGATATGCACACACACACACACACACACACAAAAGTGATATATGTTCTACTTTGAGAAAATCTGTTTAACTTCTGGTCAGTGCCTTTGCCATATGTTTAGATCACTGTGACTATAACACATCCACCACATCTATGCACAAACTACATTATTTCTCATCTATCCATGTTTTCAAACACGCTTAAACTTATGCTGAAGAATGAACAGCAACAGAAAAAACAATCCAACGCATGATTTTTGACCACCAGCAATCGCTTGAGTGTCAAACTGTGAGACTCTGAGAGATTTGTGTTTGTTTGCATTCCAGCCGTGCATTGTGTGACTTCCTCTCATGAAGTCAGTGTGTTTCTGTGTAGACGGGGGTCTGTACCGTAGCTTGGCGCAGCTGTTGAATCAGACGGGTCAGACAGAGCCAAAGAAAACCGACCGATAACATCACCAGGGTCACTACAGCCGTCCAGCATATAAATACACACATCAGAGAAGCCAAAGGCAAGAAGCGTCTGGCTCAAAATGATATTATGCATCTTACCTGAAACAGCAGGACGTTTTTTCATTGGTTGATGTTTTTTTAACAATTAAACCATAATTCAGCAATAAAAATCAATTTTTTATTCTTATAGAAACTTTTTTCTTTTCAATTACTTACCTTTTTTCATGCATTTCCAAATTTACCTTTTTTTTTCTTATAAAGAAATTAAAACTTTTTTTTAGCAAGGAACATGACATTGACCAAAAGTACAGATGATGACATTTATGCTACAAAGGATAGTAAAATGAACATCCTATAATGCATTAAAAAGGCATTTACAATGTATGTTAAAATGCATTCATTTTTGAAGGGTTGGTTTTTTCATGCATTATACTTTTAAAAGATGTAACAATAATTATTTTTTATTATTACAAGTATAATGTATTGCACTTGTTTCTCGATTATTAAACCAGCATATTACTCAACAAATCAGCAAATTACACTTGAACATATATTCAAATAGCAATTTTAATAATACTGCATAATATTGTTTTTTTCTGTATTTTTAATCAAATAAATGCAGTCGTAGGGAGCGTACTTTTTAACAAAATTGTATATATCATTAGTGCATATTATATAATTTCATTATTGTATAAAATGTATTAAAGCAAAAGAGTTTTTTCTAATTTAATTTCCTTTATAGAAAGGCATGCAAATAGTCTGATAACTTAGCAAAATAAATAAATAAAATAATAATTAATGTATATTTACTAACAGAAATAGTGCTGGATAATGATCAGTTTAAGTACAATACTTCAGGTAAGGAGTTTGCTCAAAACACTGACCCTGAGAATGAGCGATAGCAAGTCTGATACTTGTCTTCATAAAGACTAGTGTTCTGTATCTGTGCAATCACCACTTCCTGATTCAGCAATAAAGTGCTCTACCATCCCTGATTTATTTCTTACACTGGCAAACTGATGAACAAACAAAAATCTAAGGAGACGAAGATGTGTCTCATTCATCATAATCCATACTGTACAGTGCTAGCTGCTGTGTACTGGAGATACACACTGCCCCCTGCTGCCCTACATAGTGCACTTAAAACACACCTGCAGGCAAAAGGGTCACAGACATATGAAATACTGCAGCCACACATAATCCATAACAACCACATCCGTTCAAATTCACCAGTGCATTTCTATAAGAACTGATCTTTGCTTTAAACAACGAAAGTCAAAATGGTTCAAGTAAACGATTCAAGTAACAGATCCAGTCAGTTCGAAAATTTTAAAACCGTGCAAAGAATTTCTAACACTTTGTCACATGAATTTTGGGATGATATTCAGCTGTGCTCTTCCAAAGATGAGCAATCACACGCTCCGTGTGCATGCACTGCTTTTGACAACGTTCCTTCTGATAACAACAACAAAACATTTTCATTACATTCAAATATCAAAGCATAACTTTCCATTCTAAACTAACAGATCCTCCAGCTCTGACCGCAGCGATTATCCAAAGCAGAGAGCAAATAAACTCACATAAAACCCAGCACCTGCTGTGAATCTATATCACAGACTTTTACAGCTAATCATTTGTGTTGATGCTCAAACATCTGCAGCTGCTCTGCCGCGACTTTTAAATCGATGCATGCAGGTGTAAATGAATCTATAGCTGACAGTGTTAGTTGTGGTACATGCACACAGACTGATCTCACAAGGCCAGAAACAATAAAATAATTACACAAATGTAAATGTGCAAATTGTAAATAATTCATACTGTGTATTTTTGCTGGCTAATGCAACATTCATTTGAATTGCACAGACATGGCCACATGTGTGTACAGCCAGATGCATGCTTGAAAAACCAAACTTGTATTATAGATATTTCTGTTTTTAATGGACCACATTACCACCCACACACACACATCAGACAGGCAGCCGTGTACGTAAAACCAACAATCATCTACTTCATGATGCTTTAATTAAAAGCTTTTTTCAACAGTTCTGGGCTGAAATTAAATGTTCCCAAGGAAATTTGAGAAAAAAAGGAAATATTCCCGAGGAAATATACAAAAATAAATAAATAAAGTACACACAATAAAACAAATGATTACAAATTGTAAAGAATTAATGTATAAAAAAACAATAGATATGTAAATAAATAAAAAATAAGAATAAATAAAACAATAAATAAATGAAAAGAATGCATAAAATAAAAAGTAAAATAAATACAAAATAAAGTTAACAAAAACCAATTAAACAATAAAAAACTAATAAATAAATAATATACAAAGTATACAGAAAGAATTAAAAAGTACAGAAAAAAAGAATGAATAAATTTACAAATTAATGAACAGTAAAATAATATTCTTTTTATTTTGTTTATGTCTCCGTACACCTACTGACAAAAACCAGTGATCTCACGAGTCGCCTCAGAAGAAAGCTCTCAAACTGTGCTCATACTTGCCATGTCTTTCAACAGAAATCATAGATCTCAAACATTTCTCATCAGATCCTTCCTGAATTATCTGAGCTGCTCTCCACATTCATTTCAGAGCTCTAAACTCTTACTGCATGTAAACAGACATCTCAGTGGTGTCTATTTGTCTTTCTCCCAAGAAATTTACAGAGAAACATCTCAGACAAAGAATCCGGTACAATATCTAATTCCAATATTAAATATTTACCATTATGCCCTCGACAAAAGAAACTTGGCATAGCATCTCCAACATCTGTACATACAAAGACCGACAGATTACACAAATACCATCTCAGAGCCATTATTCTGAATCACAAAATCAAAACCTTTCCAGAAATCTCTCACAGCACAGTTCAACTAGACAAAAACCATTCTAATTCCTCACATATCTGTCTTTCAGAACAGCTGTGTTTTGTTTTTACACAGTTCCTCTTCCCAAGGCATGTGTTGACAAGACAGTAACTCCAGAGAGCTGACGGGCAGTTTTGCTCAAAAGCACAACATAAATATATAATACATAATATTGTACACACTGTATATTATAAATTACACATATGAGTGGAATAATAATGCTGAAGATTTGCATCAACGGAATGAACTACATTTTAAAGTTTCAAACAGAAAACCATTTTGCCCCCAAACTGAATCTTAGTTAAAATTAGTAAACATTAGTAAAACTGTATTCATGTTGGTTTTTTTTCTCTCTCAAAATTTGTATATCCAGACTTTGATAGAAAATTATCCAGCCCTATATCATGGCAATTCGTTCATTTTTACAAGGTGGCTAATTCGTACAAATTTGTACGACCTCACTTGTACCAATTCATACTATTTTTGCTAAATTGTACATATTTTACAAGTTACCAATTCATATGAATTTGTAAGAATGACCTACACCTAACCCTGCCCCTAAACCTACCTGTCACTGGGGTGTAGACAAATTCTATGAGTGAGGTTGTACAAATTCGTACATATTAGCCACCTTGTAAAATAAGCACAAATTGGTCATGAGAAATACATGCTTCTACATACATTTATGTACATTCTGTTGTCATCCCGAACTCTCATTCATGTTTCTATGTTGTCACGTGTGTTCATTCAGGTGTACGCCTTGCTCATCTGTCACCATAGCTATTCATTGTCTAGCTCCACCCATTGACCCAGTTTCATGTGTATATAACCCGGAAGTCTTTGTCTGATTCTCACGGTCCATTAGCACTGTCAACCCCTGTCGTCTTGCCACTCCGTGTTCCCATGTTTCCTTGTATATCTGGATTGTATCTACTGTGTACCGACCTACGCCTGGACTCTGACCATTCTCGTGCTCTGCCTCCTCCATCCTCGTCTGCCGGTAACGATCTTAAGCCTGTCTGTTTTTACTCTGTGTCTGTCAATAAACAGCTTGCAATTGAACCCGCACGTCTCCACGCCTCGCTCCCGTGACAATAATTATGTACCTTACAGCACATTTTGCCGCAGTTACAAAGTGAAATGTCCAGAGAGTGGCACTAAAACACACGTTTAATATGTAACCGTGGCATGTTTGTATTAGGTTGGTACAGATACGTATAGCTAGGGCTGGGCAATTAATCGGAAAGTAATCGTAATCGACATTCAGAACCTATAATTGATCAATTATTTCAATTACTTTCAAAACAATACCGTTCCGACCCGCTCCGTTACGTTACCCAACATGCACAACAGACGTGACTTGCACCAATAAATCACGCTTTTCACGCGTAGTTGGCCGCTTGAACATTTTGAGTTTACTCGCTTCATTCGCCCTTGAAATTCGCTTCACAGCAAGCACGAATTCACGTCATGGGAGGGGCTTCTGCCAGGCGCTTCCAGTCTCTGTAATATGACACTGTATCCCTTGGCTACAGTGAAGCGAAGCGGGTTTAAACACCTGGTTAAAACTTTCGACAGAAGATATACTGTGCAGTCACGATCACATTTTTCCTTCGCTGCCAGACATGTACAAGACATAACCTGAAAAACTTAACATGCTCATGTTTCTTAGTAAGAACTTAGAGTGAAATTCATGTTCATATAGCGACATGACAAGAACACCTCATGCAACCGTGTTTAGGAGAGTTCTGTTTTCATTACATCAATCTGTTGTTTACATTGATACATTGCACATTATTTGTTTACAGAAAATGCAAGAAACACACTGTTTAAAATATTATTTATTTAGAAGAGATACTGCTTATTTTCGACTTTTAATAATAAAAACATTGAAAATAATTTTAGTTATTTATTCTTACTTTTTTTATAAGAACAAAGTTAGTTTTAGGCAATGTGTGCTTTAATTTCAGTTGTTCAACATTGATGTTTAATAAATAATCATAGATAGAAGATTCCTTCAATTATTTTAAAATCAAGATAGGGCAAAAAAAAAAAAAAATCGTTCATTAATCGTAATCGAGTTAAAATGTTCATTTCATCGAGATTTTAATTTTAGGCCAAATCGCCCAGTCCTATGTATAGCAGTGTTTATATAACGCTGCTTGAGGTGTGTTTTGTGGCTGTTCAGAATTCAAATATCCAGTGAGTGTCCCTAAAGATTAATGCTCTATCATGTTGGAAATATCACCTACATACATTGGAAATAAACCCAAACCTACTCGATAGTGTTAACAAATGCGTAATTTAAAAGCGTATTCGCTGATGCAGCCATGCTATTTTAAGCTGATTTGAGCTGTTTTGTTGAACCGTTTTACACAGGATTCGAACGTCGAGAGCTCCTCGCCTCTCAAGTAGCTGTTCAGTAACAATGTTCCTTGTATGTTCGATTACGTTATTAATTGATCTTTACCTCACATCTATGCCATATCTACATGCACAATCTGCTACTATATATTGTAAAACATTACCTTGGTGTAAAGCTGCTTTGCAATGATATGCATCATGAAAAGCGCTATACAAATAAATTTGAATTGAATTTAATTGAATCAGGTACATCTCTGTACTCTGTGAGCTACCGAACACACCTACTGTCTATGAAAACACATACTGAAGATATGAAGCTGGATATGTGTGATGCTACCGGTACATTCACATGGGGTGTCAACGTCAAAGCTTCCCATTGACTTTGAACGGGTGACGTCATACGTTGCCGAAAAGCATTGTGGATCCGTCGGCGGAGCTTCACTGGCATTGCTCGTGGCAGAAGTTGAGAATTTTTCAACTTCTGTCGCAAACAATGCCAGTGAAGCGCCTTCGACGGAAGCGTCAGCCACGAATCACGTTTATCCTGTTCAAGAGCAGCAAACTATCTAATTTCATTGGCTGATGCTGCTATCACCAGGTGTCACTGCCAAACTTCAGCCACGTCTTCCGTGAAGCGCTGAGAACATACCGTAACATTCAAAATCATCAGTTTTCAAATCTCCCAGCATATTAATATTGTTTTAAAAGTCACATGATATTCTTCAAATAATTATGTGAAAATAAGCTTTATTAATCTAAACTGTGTCTAAGTTTTACTGCCACTAGTGTTCATTTCTTTTGGAAACTGCAGTGATATGTACTTACTGGTACATATTTCGTGTCTCGTTAAAAAGTGCACCAAGGTACGTTTATGCCATGTGACTAGGTAGAAAAACCCCTTATAAAGACTCAAATGCTTGAGTCTTTGATTATGACACTCAGAATTTGTGTTCAGTTCTGTTAATGATGCTTTGACATTTTTCAAACTTAATTAGACGACCTCCTGACCCCCTGTCAGCCCGCTGGATCTGACTCTGTGCATTGACGTGTGTGTTAAATGTGTGGTCACATCAGCAAGAGTGAGTGAATTTCCCATCAGTCTCGTCTCAGATGGATGCTGTCGTTTCTGTGAGATGGACGAGACTCCAGCCGTACGTATCTCAGCATGTTTGGGAACTGAATTGCAACAAAAGACAGCAAAGCTGAGCAGATTTACTCTTAGGGCTGTTTGAAAAGACGAGCTCAACCAGACGCTTAGTATCCCTCTATTTCTTTCTCGGGGTCTCTAATGGTCTCGGTCTTGATGTCTCAGAAACACGTTGACATCCAGACAAAAGATTTGTTTTTGTTGGATCTCAATCTCGTCTGGTTTACAAGCTCCTGGTGTTAACAAGAGACTAAATAATGTTTGGCAAACCCCGCGGGGCTGATCTTTAACCTGCGCTCTGCATCTGAGCGTTACCTGTTTGGGCCTGACGCACGCTTTGACCCCAGACATGGGAATGTTGTGCTGGAGCCTGCAGGGATCTGAGGACTATGAAAGGAATGTCCAAATTACTACCGAATTTCTGTACGCAGTGTACATGGATCATTAGTTAACAGTGAGTTAACTGTGACAAAGCGACTGCCTGTTCATTTCTGACGGGTTTGTAATTGTTTAAATTAATTACCTGCGTTTACAATAAATAATGTAATAATAATATACACATATACAGTAAATATATAAATTTAATAAAAATGATAAGAATAATTATTTATATGAATTATAATGCACTTAAACATTGATTTATAAGCTATTATAATAATTAATCTCATTTCAAAATTATGTCCATGTTATTTATTATAACTAGCCTATATATCATGGCCAAAAATATCAAATATAATATAATATAATTTTGTCAGAAAATGAAACATTGTTCCAATTGCAAATGTTTTTGTACCCACAAGCTTATTGTTTTTGTTTGCACTGCAACAACACACACACACACACACAAACAGAGGAAAAGTCTGGAATCTAAGGGTGCAAAAAAATCTAAATACAGAGAAAATTGCCTTTAAAGATGTCTAATTGAAGTTCTTAGCAATGCACATTACTAATTAATAAATAGGTTTTAACATATTGCCAATTTACAAAATATCTTAAATCTAAATAAAACATGCACAATGGCTTTAACTTCACTAGGTAAAGGTAAAGCAGGTGCAGATCAGTGCTGCTGACTCACTTTGATCACATCTAAACCTGTCTGAGCTCCTCCAGGACACGGCAGTCATCAGCACCCGCTCAAACACACTCAACATCACGTCATGTCTCACACTGAATCACATAGGACTCGTTTTCAAAATCAGACCAGTATGCATAAACTATATACTTAAAGTACACATGAAATCAAAATGGACTGTTTTTATTTTGTCTAATCATTATGATTCATCATTGCACATTATTTCACACACACAATGTCCTCAAGGCCACACGTTAACCAGAATCACTCTTTAGACATTATTTTAACATTAAAGTAAATGCAACTGGTTGTGTGTCATACAGTCACAGGATGAAGTCTCTGTCAGCTGGACTCTGAAATCACACCCTAATTGTGTTTCGCAAACAGCTGTCAGCTTCAAGTCTGAGTGCACATGACGTCCAGCCCCAGACTGGCCATGATGGGCCTTTCATCAGGTCAAACGCAGCAGGGACTGCCGCTCTATTAGGAAAGATTAAGGCATCAGTCTCTAGCATGAGAAACACGATTATGAAAACTCATTCTGACTGGAGCTTTTCAGCAGCAGGAAACTATAAAGACCCAGGCTATATATTCTCTCCTAGCCTATAAAGGGCAAAATAAGGAAACTAAACAGGAAGGGTACAGACAGGAAGCAGTGACTGTGGGTTTATCCAGAGGCAGGTTTACTGTGGCAGTAATGATAGAGTCACACTGGTCTCCCTTGCCGTTTCCTGACTTCTTTCTTTGAATGAGTAGAACTGAATATTTGTGTTTCTTATCACAAAGAAAACACCAGCAGATACAAGAAAAATGTGAAAAAAGTGTCTGTTGAAATGATGGATGACAACTATGAACCAGAAAACAAACTGAGGCTATAAAAACATACAGTATAAGAATGTAAATTATATTGGCCGTATTTCTTCTGCACGCAAAACAGTTTAAAAATTAAATTAAATTAAATTAAATTAAATTAAATTAAATTAAATTAAATTAAATTAAACTTTATTTTACTTTTATTTTAACCATACTTACCAATAGTAAATAGTGACTGATCCAATTTTTTCAGCAACAAAAAAAATAAAATAAATAAATAAATAAAAATAATAATAATAATAATAATAATAAATGAATAAATAATATTTTTTCAGATATTGATCATTATTCACATTCATTTTAATTATTCACATTTTATAGTAGTTACAACATTTATAAAGAATTTGCTCTTTTGTATTGTGCAAAATTTATTAAATATTACACTTTTTAAGACACTATTTTAAACTGTGTGTGTGTGTGTGTGTGTGTGTATAAGAGAAAGAGCGACATTCAAGGGATACAAGGGGTTCATCCACTTGTTTATAATTAAAAATGAAAAGGTTAAGTAACAGAAATCACAACTGCGATTTTCACTGTTGCATAAACTGTTAGTTTAAAAAAGAGAAAGATTACAGAAAGGGAGGAAGGAGACATGTGACAGACTGTGAGAGAGCAGGAGAACCTGTGGTGCATGTCGTCTCAGGACGTCCCATTCACGCTCACCCTCTACTGTCGTTTCACCCGTGGAGAATTTCCCAGGTCATGGAACGCTGCACACTGACCAGACTTTAATAACGGATTAATTCCTTGCACACAATATGGCCGATGCGACAGGAATGTCAATGAGTCAGTCCGTTTAAAGCAAGGTTTTCCACTGGAATGATGCGCTCTGACATCATTACATTACACGTGCTGAACAGCACTCGGGGAAGCATTCAAACCCTGCCAGATCTCAGGAAAAGGCAGCTCAAACAGATGTGACAAAGAGAACAATGACTGGAAAAAGGGATAAAACTGGGTGACAGATGAATGAGTTTGATGAACTGTCGAGATGATGATGACAATGGTCAAGATGTAAAACAGATTTACTCCAAAATGATATCGGGTAATGATTTTTCAGATCACTGATTTTTCATAAAGCACAATGCAGCAATGACCCCCTCTTGGCGAAGTTAGAGGTGTGCCCGATTCACTTACAAAAGCAAATTGCGAGCTCTTTCCACGGTAGTCCTTGCTAACTACAGTAGTTGACGTATTCTCTCAGAAAGCACCTCTAGTAATGTCAGAAAGTATAGTTTTGGTACAAGCTCTGTGGACTGTTGTAGCGGTAGACCAATCATAATGGACTGCGCCATCTGACCAATCACAGCAGTGAGGGCTCACGGAGAGGCGGGGTTTAGACAGACTGATTCTTCAAACTGCTTCACACGAGTCGTTTACAAATCATTTAGAAATGGGGTAAAATGAAATCTATTTTTGGAGAAAACTAAAGTGTTTTTTGACCTTGCATAGATGTGAACCTGTTTTAAGAAACTAAAATATAAATATATATAACTTATTGTCTTCATTCAGCTTTGCCTTCTTGTTTTACATTCTGCGAACCAGAAGGTGTCAAAGGCTCTGTAAAAAAGCTCTGTAAGCACAAAGGTGTTTGTCCCGGTGATCTCCATGGCCCAGTAAATGAACTAAAGCTCCGCACAAAAAAAATTAGCTGAGCAATTCACTGGGGCTATAGATATAATTTATGTCCACTTTAATAGCTTTCAGACAGGCTGATAAACAAAGCAAAGCAATGGCTGTGTACTAATGAACCATAAAGGTGAACAGCATGTTGTTACTAGAGTCGGGTCAGAGAGGCCAGATCTGTCATTCCTACACAGACGAGCAGATTTTCAGCTTGCTCAGGTTATTCAAGGTGTAGATGAGCTTGTTTCATTATGGAAACAAATTTGGAGAAATGTAGCATCACTTGGGTGCTCTGCAGTGAATGGGTGCCGTCAGAATGAGAGTCTAAACAGCTGATAAAAACATTACAAGTAACTCACACCACTCCAGTTCATCAGTTAATGTCTTATGAGAAGAAAAGCTGTGAAACAAATCCATCGAGGTGTTTATAACTTCACACGAGTCCTCTATCCATAATATTGCTTTGTTCAGTGAAAAAGTTGTCTTGTCTGAATCAGGAGAGATATATGTGCAGATAACTAACAAAAACACCAAAACACTTTAAATAAATATGTTGTTGGATTTTGATGCGAGAGGAAAACAGGGTATTTACTTTTTTCACTGGAAGAAGAGTTATTATTGAATATGGCTTATATTTAGCCAGAAGCAACCAATGCTGTATTGATGGATTTGTTTTTTATAACCAACACCGCTTTCCTCTTCACAAAACTTTAACTAATAGTGTGGATCATTGTGATGTTTTTAGCAGATGTCTGGACGCTCATGCAGAGAATCTCAGTTGCTGAACATGCACTGTAATGCTACATTTCTCCAGATCCTCTAAATTTTCCTTTTAGCTAATTTTTCGTTTTGGGATGAACTATTCCTTTAACTACATATTTCTATCGTGCTTGCAGCTTCCTCTCAAATAATTCTTAGCCTTCTTAGTCAAGGAAAGTCCAGCTCAGTTTTGTAATTTGGTTCTTTTAGACATTAAAAAATAAAAAGATTCAGAGAGTCAATACAGCCTTCATTCATTACACATGAACAAAAATGCAAATAATGTGTAAATAATTTGTAAAAAAAAAATTCTTAACTGTTACTTAACCGTTTTCTTCTTACTTTTGTTGAATGATTTTACTTCACCTCAATTGTCTGGCTTTCACTGTAAATTCACTCAGACAAACATAAAAATTTAGTTTAAAGTTGCATGTTTGCAATGATAAATAGAAAGCCCATGAATCAGTTTTATATATAATTGGGAAATCATTTTGAATTGAAGTCTTTATTTTAACATTTTCTGGTTTTGATCATTTTAATTTTAATGTTTTATCTTTTGATTCTGTCTTGTTAATTTTTAAGGTTTTCAAATTACATACACTGGCCTCCAAACGTTTGGAAACACCCCTGGCAAAGTGTGGTTTTGGATGATATCAGCATAAATCCTTATTTATTTGGTGAAAAAAAAGAAGTAACTTGACATTATCATTGAAGACCAGCTATAATAATTTGCATTTTAAATTATTACATAATAATGACAATATATACCCGACCACAACCCAATTGAGCTACTGGAGGAACTGGGCCGTGATGTCCATAAGAAGTGTCCAACCAGTGTGAATCATCTTGGGCAGTCCTTCAGGAGGCTTGGAAGAATATATTAGTCAATGTTTGAATGAACTGACATCTTGGATGCCCAGATTATGCAGAGCTGTAAAAGCTGCTAAGTATTATATAATAAAATATTTTCGTAGTCGGTGTTGTCCCTTGTCTGTGCAAATTATCAAAAATTAAAAAGGATTCGTGCCAATATTTGCCCACTTTTTAGGGCGTTTCCAAACATTTGGAGGGCAGTATATAAAAATTTGTTTCTTCAGATTAAATAGGCTATAAGATATTTTGTCATCAAATAAATCTAAATTAAAATCACAAATAAACCAAATTAAATAAAACATGCATGACAAGCACATTTTGTCAGTGTAAATCCACCTGTGCACGGTCGTTACTTTAGATAACTGAATGACTCCACACATTATGCTGCACAAGCCCTGTTGATCAGGGCTCTTCTCCAATGGTTTGGCATCGTTTCCACAAACAAGTCTTCATCTCGTTCCAAGAAAATACTTGGGAAATTTTTATCATTCCAGCATATTTCCTTGTCTGTACTGTGCTAAACTCTTGATAAACATGTTTCCACTAAGTCCATGGGGTTTCCTTGTCTAATCCGGTCTCCATAAGAATGTAGCTTGTTTCTACCTACAACAGCCAAAGTTTGGATTCCAACAGAAAACGCAAGCCAACTATAAGACAGAGTCTAGAAAAGCCTTTAAGGATACCAATAGTTTCCATCCACCTATTTTTTTGCACATTTTGGAATATGGCATAAAAAAAAAAACAATGGATGGAAATGCCAAGATTTGCACAAATTCTAAATATGTGCATCAAAAACTTATGCGCACATTTAAGAAAGGGTACATGGACAGGAATGCTTAAAATGTGAATTGGGCCTAATAATGCGGTCTCCAGTAGCTCACTAGAAGTCAGGGTCAACTGGTGTCCTGCAGATGTTGAAAGCTGTATTTATAGCTCAGGGTCTCAGTGGTCAGTTGATGACTCGAATGATCTGCTGTAAAACTGACACACCAGCAACAGTCTAGACGTCCTCCTCCATTAACTTCAACACAGGTTCAACAGCTCAGACGCCCTGCAGCAACCCTACAGACTCTGAACATGGCTCTCTGACCTCTCAAACACATATAATCAAATTCAAATAGTCCACCGCCATGGCAGACTGTCCTGAGCTTCTTCTTTCTTTATGGCAGAACACAGATTTATAAGTGCATTACCACCACCTATCTCTCAAATGGACCACTGACGCAATCTACAATCTCAAATAGGAGTGTCAATGGTCCCTTTGAGAGATAGGTGGCGGTTATGCACTTAGAAGTCTGCGATCCTCTGTAAAGCAAGAAGAAGGCTGTTGTGAACTTGCTCACAAACCCAGAGACTGCACGTGCGCATAAAACCATTTTTGTAACGGGTAGGTTTAGGGGTGAGTTAGTGTGGTCATTCGTACGAATTACACCTAGTAAAATATATTTGAATCACCGTGAGATCAGTGTAAAAAGTCCACACGCTGCATTTAAACAAAACACACATTTTGATTGGTAATCACAGTCATACATCACTTCATGGCGACAGATGCAATACGACACTTATTTTTTTATGCCCACTAGAGGGTGCTTACCTTTAAAACATAAACATAGGTGGCAATAAGGTACTTTCATAAATGACCTATAGAGTCATTTTTTATTGGAGGAGAGGTTCTTTTTTGTGCAATAAATGAATAACAATGTATAGGTTTTTAGATGTTTTATGTTTAAATGTTTCGATTTTGTGGGAAATCATGCACTCGTCCGAATGTTGTCTCTTGCCGGTCCAAAGCATGTGTCCTATTTTGTGTCCTAAACTCTTGAAACATATTTTAGAGCAGTCAATACAATTTGGGAAAGAAATCAATCAAATCTGTGTGCGTGTGAAAATATGTAATCCCCTTTGTAATCGCTAACATTTTCAACAATTGTAATTTCATTATAAGTTTTCTGCTCAGTTACAATTGCTTTATAATTAAGATAAGGCAATTCCATTACATGTAATTACCTGTAGCTACTCCCTAATACTGTCTATACACAAACACAAAACAACCCAAGATTGTGTCAGGTCAACAATTCAATCCATTCAACAATGACCTGGAATGCTTTGTGACTGATCTATAAACTTTGCGTTTGATAATGGTGTCAAGTCACAACAGAAGTAAGCCCTGAGAAGTCTCTAAGGTTGACTGAGCAGTTTGGCACGTTCTGACCTCCGGCTGTGCCAAGACATGAGCTCACGGCCCAGAGACCATTGTTTTTAACAAAAGAAAGAGCCACAATTATCCCACAATGACGAGACCTTTCAGTATGGACCATTAAACGCTGATATAAAAAACATGCAACCATAAATATGCATACTTTTAGTTGTTCATCTGGGCTGTCTGATTCATACAAAAAAGTATTTTGACATGTTTTGATGAGTTAGCCTTGCCTGTGCCAAGTTCAGGAGCTCTAAAAAGAGACCAATAAAACATGCATTAGTCTCACATCAGATTAATAGGTATTTAAGAGCTTGAAGAGCTTTCAAAGGCTTCTCTGGTGGGGTTTTACTCATCTGGTGATGACAGGAGGAACAGAGAACACACAATCTCAAACACAGCCTTTGTTCTCGCTGCTGAAACCAAACAGCATCACCTGCTTGATCAGAGGCATCACGACTCGCTGTCAGAGAAGGGAATCAGCAAACAAAACCAGAACTGACTTGAATGATAAAAATCGGCTGTGGATTTCAAGAATCGCTGAATAATTGTCTTTTATAAGCTCACAGAAACTTTCATGCACAAGGCAGCTGCTCTGACTGTCATTTGAAAAAATATATATTTTTAGAGCGTTGGGAATGTTTTGGATATGCAATTATTGCATTAATACAAGTACAAGAGTAATGCATAACATAGGATGAAACTATTATGCAATATATTGTGTTGTATGATGCTATACATTAACTTATTACACGGCTTCGTGGAATACTCAATTCTGATTGGTCAGTCGCCATATTCTGTGATAACAACCTGCTAGCTGTATATTATCCCTTACGTAACTTCCATGCATTATAATTATTATTATGCCAACGGAAATAATCAATCAATGACAAATATGCATGAAAGCAGATATAATAATAATAATAATAATAATAATAATAGAACATATATATACACATTATATAATATTATTAATATAAATACAAAAACAGCAAGGATAACTAAAAATAAATATCTAAAAAATAACAACAAAAGACAAAACAATAAAAGACACTGTATAATTATACTATATATATATATATATAGTATATGAAAGTAAGAAATAAAAAAAATGTATATGATTTTATACAATACTACTTTTAATGCATTAAATTGTTATTATTAATATTCATTTGACAACAGCAAGAATGAATGAATATCCACCACACAACTATCACAGCGATGATGAGCTTACCTCAGCCTCTATTTTCTTTGAACAAATCATCTTTTTTTTTTATTTTTTTGTAGTGAAATATGATCAGGACAAGCTCTCAACAGGATTCATGAGACTCACCCATATTTTCTTCCTGATTGTCTATTTTTTTCGGTGTCATTCTGGCATTACAGAGGATATATGGGGTAAACTAGGCTTTGCTGTAATAGATTGTGGCTGTTAGTGTTTGTGCATCCCGACCAAATCAATCAGCATCACTCCTAATGACACACACATAAGAAACAGCCCAGAATAAATGACCAATGGTTACCAGCTGTGCCCATCTGACTCTGTCTTCAAGATACCGCCTTTAGCAGCAAACAGACTTGTTGAAAAAATGAAGCAGAAAACAGATGAAAGCCATCAGGTCAAACTACACCGGCTGCCTACAGAGCCTCTGGAAGCAAATACGCAAGCGACAACTTAGATCTTCATAATGTTGCTGAAAGCTGCGTAATTAATTAAATCTGTCTGCAGCACTTTGATTACCCATGATCCCAGTGAAAAACCAGCGTCTGTTATCACTCTACCGAACAAAGAGGAGACTACAGCAACTAAAAATGTCGGGTGAGATTTGTGAAGAATTTCCTGTCGTGTGTAGATTATCACCAAAAAACAACATCCTCCATTATTAGCATCCTCTCTCACTGGCTAGGACTGCCGTTACAGATAAAATTCTTGGCTTTTAATACATTAGAGACTCTAACAGCCCAGGAAAACACTCTGTAGGGGGGAAACTTGCATTTTATTTTTTAAAGGAAATGCTGTAAAAACAATATAACTACATGTTATATTTTCTAGAGTACATGCACAAAAGAAAGCTAATAATTATTAATTAAATAATTAAATTAAATACCTAAATAATTGTATTAATAATAATAGCGCATGAAAGATGTTTTAGAAAATATTATGCAATAAATAAAAGTGAATGTATAACATGACTGAAGTGTTTTCACAGTGGAAATCGACTTACCGTACTGGCAGCTCGGACCGCTGAATCCAGCCGAACAGTGACAGAGTTGAGCAGACCCTTCTCTGCACTGACCTCCATTAAAGCACACGCCGTAACTGCACACAGCTGTCAGAGACACACAGACACAAGAGATGCTGATCACACTCCTTTACACCTGACAGGACAGCTTCAGCAGCTGTTTCTCTGCTACTATTAACCTGTTAACACTCCTGAAAACTGACAAACTCTTGCAATAAACAGAGAGTTTATCGATAGAGCCGTATGACCGTTTCATATCCACATGATCAACACAAATACATTATTGCTGTTCATGTGAACTATTAAAAATAATAGTAGGCTAAATACCTGAAATAAAACAGATAATAATACAATAAAATGAAATAGTAGGCAGAATAACTCAAATAAGTTTTGTTTTATATATGCATATACAGTATCTCATGTTAAAAAAAACCAAAATCATTTAGAAATGTTTATAAAAATAAAAAAGACAAAAAATATAATTAAAATAAAAAAATTATATAAAAATAAATAAATAAAAAATATTGTATATCATATTTTTTATATTATATAACATTAAATGTTTCATATTGTGTATATTTAATATATATATTTTATTAAAAAAAAAATATATAAAAAATAAAATTTCATCCCACTCTCCTCCAGGGGGTACGCGGGGATCAGGCTGGACTCTGGCCCCCGGTTTCACAGACAAGGCTTAAGCTAGTCCCAGACTAAATTGCATGTTTGGGCCATCTCAGATGAAAATATCT
>JAUMHR010000060.1:4079073-4090352 GCA_032361145.1 Enteromius fasciolatus | reverse complement strand
AAATGTTGCTTTAATATCTTAATTGAACTAATGCCTAGTCCTGGCTTAAACTAAGCCCCGTTTGTGAAACCGGGCCTGGGAGTTTAGCTCCAGTTTAGCTCCAACCCTAATCAAACACGCCTGAAGCAGCTAATCAAGCTCTTATATATTAGGTATACTTGAAGCTGCCGGGCAGCTGTGTTAAGGCAGGTTGGAGCTAAACTCTGCAGGACACCGGCCCTCCAGGACCGAACTTGGTGACCCCTGTTCTAGGAGTTAATTCCCTAGGGCTCAGGGTCCGCCGACCTCTCTGCCTGCTCCCCGGACAGTACGCCAAACATGCTTATTAAGTGTTACTAATGATGAAGTGGGAACTTGTGAATTATGCTACCATGTTTATATTGCTTTGTTATGTTGGTTTTTCAAACTCCAGTTTGATTGAGATTGAGTTTTAGCAAATTAATTCTTCCTTTCCTTTTGAAATATCTGGATATAAATAAACCTTTGGCAATGCTTCTATTATTACCTAACACATTATTACATAAGATGTGCTGGAACTCTTATTGAGACAAAACATGATCAAATCTTCATAAACCATGAAATACCTTCAACTTGAGTCTATTAAATGAAATTAGCTGAGCTTCACTCATCGACTCTAGGACACATTTCCATTCTGAACCTTAGCAGACCTGAAAGAATGGATGGACAGTTACTGCCTTTGTAACAACAGGCATTGTTAGGCATGGACAGACCACCCAGGACAGTGTCAGGCACATTCCTGCTACTCGTTCAGGACATTTCCGTCCCTGGCAAACAAAGACCTGCTTCCATTCACTCATTATTGCTGCTATTAGTGGTCAGTTCTGTTTTAAATCACTTTGTTAGCATCAATCACAATAACTGGCCACTTTCTGCTCCCAAATACAAATCCTGACTTTTGCTCCTTAAAGAAAAGATGAGTATTTTCAAGTGCACATTTTTTTAAAAGGGAAGGAAGTCTCACTAAAGCATGCTTCAAGCAGAGGGCACTTCTAAAGCAAACCAGAGACTTTAAGTCAAATGGTAAACTTGAGAAACAAAGGAATAAACAGGGCTTCAGCGTGTGCGTAGAGTACCCCAAAAGACACTCAGACCAGAATGAGAAACAGAATTTGTTTGTTGTCCCACTCGCAAGCCTGACCAAATTAAACCAAAGCAATTTTCCAGAAGCGCCTTGATGTGTGTAATTTTATGAGTTCCAGTTCTGCAAAGTGACGTAAATTTTAAGAAGACAGACAAAAGAAAAGCTTTCTGAAAAGTTTCATCTAGTGGCTCGCAGGGAAAGAACAACGCAAAATGAAATTCAACATAACCTGTTTTTAAAAAAGTAGCGCACACAAAAATGATATTTGCTGAATCTGCACTCTCCCTCGCGCCATCAAAGATGTAGATGAGTTTGTTTCGTCATTGGAACAGATTTAGAGAAATGTATCATTGCATCTTTTGCTCACCAACAGATGCTCAGGAGTGAATGGGTGCCGTCAGAACGAGAGTCTGATAAAAACATCATTTCACTTCATAATACAATCATGGAGTATTACTTGTGGATTATTGTGATGTTTTTATCAGCTGTTTGGACTCTCGTTCCGACGGCACCCATTCACTGCAGAGCACCCATTGATAAGCAAGTGATGTAACGCTAAATTTCTACGAATCTGATCCAAACAAGAAACTAGCTCATCTACATGTTAGATGGCCTGAATACATTTTCAGCAAACTTTCATGTTTGAATGAATTATTTCTTTAAATTTTAAAAGTCAATATAATATCTGTTTTTGTTGTTGATGTTATGTGTTCAGTCAAAAACTACAGTATTCTGCCACAAATTCATCATTGCTCGGTAGATGTTATCTAGATTAAACATGCTGAAATTGACATATTATGTGACAAGCACTCTTCCTTGAGAAAGAAGAAGAAAAGTATGCAGATTGTTTGAAATAAATGCTCACTTGTAACCAGAATAAACAATACAGTTTGCATGCTGACCACAATTTGTTTTATGAGGTGAATTATCGTCTCCCAAGAGCATGAAACCATCAAAATTCAACTGACTCTTCGAAACCAGACACTCAAACTATAAATACTGAAAATCAAGCATTTGCTGCTGTTTACAGTTTGTTAAATCAGTCGTTTTCCTTTTCAGCCATTGTCATGATCATTTTTGTTAATCATGGTCATATTAACAAATTTTGATTTACTTTTGCACAATAAACTATTTAGATGCTGTGCTGGGCTGCCAAAATGTTAAATTGGGGTCAAGGATTGTACATCCAAAGGTCAAAGATTTGAGATTCAGTGCTCTCATCTGAGGAAGCTCATGAGAAGAAGTGTTCAGAACATCTAGAGCCAAAGATGGCTTATAAAATTCAGATAACAATAAACATGCTTTAAAACAAGCTAGAACATAAAAATAAACAAATAAAGATGGAAACTGATCTATTGTTCTTTATTTTATTTGTTTTGTTCTTTAGATCTATATGTGTTACATATGTTAGAAAACCTGGACACATCAGGAAATTTTAAATCTGTGATTTCTAGACATGACACCTTTTATAAACATTTATAAACATTACATTTGTAACATTTTTTGTAATTATGTCAAATTCTAAAGCATTTTAGCTAGAAACTGATATTTGTGAATATAAAATGAATAAATAAATAGTTTGACATTTTTCATTGGTAATAAAGTGAGTGAATTACAGAATTTATTTTATGCATCATATTTATTATTATTATTGTACTTAATTAGGCTAATTATCTTAATATTATATATTGATATAAACATAATTCATAATATATATATATATATATATATATATAAATATTTTACTAAACTAATTTCAATGACCAATCCTATTTCTGTGAATTCATATGTAATTAAAAAGATAAAAATTAAATAAACAAGCCTTGAATAACATTACAGAATTACAGAAATCTGAATTGTTAATAATTAATTTGCTATTTGTATTAATTATTTAAATAATTAAATTCAATATTACTATTAATTTAACCCTTCATGTTATTATAAATATTTTTTTCATTTATTTTGCCACTCCTACAGTAATTTAAGCAATAAGTAGCTCTCCAAATTCTCTAAACAATGTTATAATAATTTATCATTCTAATTTTTAAATATATTTAACAAATAATATAATTTTATATATTAATATAATTAAATAAATGTATATAATCTGAATTATAATTATATATATATATATAATTAAAAAAAAAATTATATATATATATATATATATATATATATAATAAAAGCTAATTCAATATTTATGCATTTATAGTAAAAAAAAAATAATAATAATATATATATATTTTTTTTTTACTATAAATGCATAAATATTGAATTAGCTTTGTTTGAGGCCTTCAAATATTGTCAGGGATGATGGAGGTTTTTAGAGACAAAAAGTTTGAGAACTGCTACATTAACCTAATTAGCATTTAATGGACAAACAAAGAAAAGCCATTACTGCATGCTTCCTTTTATCAAGCAGATCACTGAACGACAGCAAACCTCAGAGACGAACTTTCGACTCCTTAACAAGGTCCAAACTGCCTTTTCTTTACTGCCGCTGCAAATCCAACAGTCTCTGGATTGTCCATCCCAGCTGGCCAGAGAATCACGCTGAACGTGTGCCAGTCAGACCGGGATTTCTGGTGTGAGCATCAACTCGTGTTTTGTCCATGTTCAGTGGCTCAGAAAAAGAAGTGATTAGTTTGTCCCATTTCTTAAAGTGCTTCCAGGTCTCAAGTTGCAGAGATAAAAGCCGAGCATGCGGTTTAAAGGCAACAGATACTGATGCAAAAGAGGAAAAGATGTTAAGCGTTGTACAAGAATGCATGCTGAGCGTGTTTAAAAACAAACCACAAGCTGGATCGGGGACGAAGCTTAAATTTGCAGGTATAACGAGCAGTTTCACCTTCTATGAGAGACAAAGGGGTCTTTGAGGATTGTGTTGGCTCTAGTAATAAGACGCCGGAGAAAATCACAACTCGCAGGATAAACTGTTATGCAACTGTCATTCATTCTGGCTTGAGACCACTCGAGCCGCCACGAGTCCGGGATAAAAATGATGTTAACTTGATTAAGAGTAGGATTTAGTTTGGGGGGGCTTTGGGTATAAAGAACTGTTTTGACCAAATGTGACCCAGAGTCTTCTGGGAACCAGTCCCTTCATCTAAAAGAGAACAACAGACCGAATCTTAGGGTTGATGCCAGGCTTGATTTGACAACGAACACAATGATCATCGACTCAACAAAACCCATATTCATGCATGGCAAATTAAATATGGCATCTACTCTCACTAGAAGCACTATGACGTCATTTCAAACAAAATCAGGCCCAAACACAGTTCATTTGGAGTTCGAAATAGCTTGCCGAAGTTTCTGGAAATGTTCGCTCATACACTATTGGGAATCTTCTAAATGAACAACATATAAAACCCTGAAGAACATTCATGTATTGAAACGTCTGGAATTAAAGGGACAGTTCACCCCAAATTAAAATTTGCTGTTTATTTTCTCCTCCTCTGGTCATTCAGGATGTCAGTGATTTGTTTTTTCTTCAGCTGAACTGTAAAGATGATGATTGGCTCAAACTGCAGTCATCAGTGATTCATAAAACGCAAGTCGACTGTTTTTGAGAATCAAAAAGGCTCATCAAGGAACAGCAAATGAATGGCTTTGATGATATAATGAAGTCTTATGAAGCAAAATGATCAGTCTGTGGGTAAGCGTGATTTCACGAAGTACAAGATGTTCCTGGAGCAACATTCCAATCAACCAATCAGATTTGAGGAAAGGTTAGGTGCTTCTACACCCTTGTTAATCAGCTATGATTTCCTGCATACATTTTGGATAGGGTTAGATTTAGGCGTAGCAATTGGGATAAGTCTATATTTTTGGACAGCAATGTTGATCTAGGATCACGTCTTGGCAAAATCAAGGAAGTCTGTGCATGAAATTGAACATTATTTACAAAGCCTCAGGCAAAAAGGGAAGTCCAAGTCTTTTCTGCGAACAGATATTTTTAATTAACCTGGTTCGGTTCATTCGTTTATTTAGGAAATCATACGATGATGTAACATATACGCAACTGTATTATTAAAACACCCAATAATGAAGCATGTCTAAAGCATATTCAAAGTAAAGATCAAGCTCAACGTTTTACTTAAATAATGAGAAATCAATTTCCGGCATTCATTCAAGTGCTCAGTTCACTTCTTCGCCAGCTCATTCGTTTCCTCCGCTTTGGACTGTTGGTGTCATAGGATCAAATACACTGGTATTTTGATTCATTTTGAGTCGGAGTGACTTTAGACGGTTCCATTACCTGCATGTAATGAATCACCAATGAGCTTGGTTTCAAGTAAAAATTGTCTGTTTAGTCACCTCTTGGATGGTCTGAGTGTGAGTAAATTAACAGCAAATTGTCATTTTATCCCTTTTAAACTTCTTACTAAACTTAAAAAGCCACTGGACAGAGTATCTTGGTGTAGCACTGTTAGGGTACACTCCCTGTGAGTATATCATGGCCTAATAAGGGTCCATAGCTAGGCTACTCTTTGTCAGGGTTGCTTGTGGAAGTATGCAGACTATAACAGTGCTATAAAATCCCATCAAAGGATTCCCAACTGGTCCATTTAGGCACAGCAAAACCCCTCTGAAAAGACAAACCAGAGGAGCTCTCTTGTTACCAGAACAATGACGGGATCCCACCCAGACCAGACAGCAGACGGGATGAGCCACTGAAATCCAATTACAGACCACCGCTTTTAGCTTTAGAAGGTAAAACAAATTTCGTGAAATCAGGGCTTTGTTGCTGAGACAAGCGTAACAATCAGAAACGTTTAAACTAAACCACAAACCCGAAGTATTACAATGTGGCGTGTAACTCATCCCATATATTTTGTATTACCATCTAATGATGCTTCAGATCTGTGGCTTTACGAGAGGTGTGCCATTACAGTTCAAACAGACAATTTTACCTGGCATACAATAAAACAAGCAAAAATCTCAAAGACTTGTTAGTGCTAAATTTTGAAATGCTTTTCTAAGTCACTAATGCTCATTAAGGCTGTATTTATTTAACCAAAAATATAGTAAAACAGTAAAATGTTATTATTATTATTATTATTTATAATTACTGTTTACTATTTGAATGCATTTTAAAATGTTATTTATTCCTGTGATGCAAAGCTGACTTTTCAGTACCATTACTCCAGTCTTCAGAAATCAGTCTAATGTTCTGGTTGGCTGCTCAATCAACAAATCTAATTATTTTCAATACTGCAAACAGTTGTGCTGCTTAATATTTTTGTGTAATGATGCCCATTTTTCAGGATTCTTAGATAAATAGAAATTGCAAAAGAACAGCAGATTTCAGAGAGTTTGAATAAACCAATCCACACTACAGTTGGTGCAACTCTCTCCAGTCTGTAAGTCACCATAAAGTCAAACCCATAAAGCTACACAAGCAAGAGGATTACAGTATCTTGGCACTAATTTCCTAATTCCACAGTGGACGGAGCACTGGTTTAACAGTCACAAACATGACTTCCAGTACATCACAGTAAAATGAATTACCTGGAGCATGAATCTCTTAATCACTAGCTCCATCTGTACCTCTTCTATATCTGCATAATCAGGCATCAACTGACCAAAAATGGCCTCAAATGATCATAAATAGAGATTTCAGTCATTGGAACTCATAGGCACGTGCTTAACACAAGGGCATTTGTTCACTTTTTCAGTAAATATTGTGATTTTACACAGCTTGGCATTTAAAGGAGACTTACGATATAGGCATCCTGCCTCCCCGTTGAGCTGTGACCATCCTGGGCAGCACTTGTGAACTGTCTGGTGCTCCTGTCGATACACCTGTCTGTATGCAGTATAGTAAGCAGTTCTGTGGGCGGGGGGGAAAGAGGCAGATCTTTCTTAGCATTGTCTTACACACTCATCTCTAAATACAAAAATGACTTTCTGTCAGACTATATGGTATATTTTTTTTGAGGAAATTCAAGCAATAAATGTTGCTTTGACACTCTTTGACGTAGCGTGACAGATTTCTGTAAAGGCACATCAGCTTAAACAGTGACAGAAAGCCATTAAACCTTCTTCTTTACTACTAGTTATAACACAAATATAATGTCACAAAGATTACGTTATTAACATGAATATTTTTCTTACACAAACGCATAGTTTCACTTCAGGAGGTCTTTATTAACCCCTTGGAGTTGTGTGGAGCACTTTTTTATGATGGATGAATGCACTCTTTTTTGCTGCAAAATTTGGATGACTATTATATAGCTTAGATTTTTTTTTTTTTATATATAACTTTCATCTAAAAAGAAGATCCCTAATTTCACAGGAAAACTATGGACTTGGCCACTCTGATTTAATTAAATAAATGCTACAAATTTGCATATATATATATATGTGTGTGTGTGTGTGTGTGTGTGTGTGTGTGTGAACAAATATTTTATAATTAGGTTACATATAAGTAAAAACCTAATTTTGCCACTTTAAATGTTTGCATACATTTTATTTAAAGAGTTGATTATTATATCTAAAAATAAACAGCATTTGGCTTTAAAGCAACAATTTGTTACCTCAGTAAAATACTGTTTTTTTTTAAAAAAAGAAGCCAAAAAATGCATATTGAATAGCACAAAAGTATTTGTTACGCATTACATGCACCATAAAATAAAGCAGTCTATTGTTAAAAAGAAAGAGAGAAAGAAAAGATCCATGGTGTTTCATTTGTTTTTCCATTTAGCCAACAGGTAAAGATTAAGACCCGTAAACGTTCTTTATGAGTACACACATAAGTCTGTCATCAGCCGCTTTTAGCGTTTATCCTCTTTCTCTCTGTGAGCTATTAAAGGCCGTTCGGTGTGTGTTTGTGGTAAGTGAGTGAATGAGAGATCAGGTCATGACTAATGCTTGTGGATGAGCTCCGATGTGTGAAAACACAAACATATGAGCCTGTAATCAGGGACACTTCTCTCTTATCCTTTAATGATGCTTTCTGTGAACCTGAGATCCAGAGTTTCCCTGTAGTTTACAGTCCTCCAGAGTCGTAACCCTGCGCCCTTTGTTTATAGCGCCTAATTGCAGGGCCTGGGTCTCTCACATGCTAAGTATACGGAGCCGTTGTGAGGGGAGGATTGTCAAAGCGTGAGCACAGGGCGTTTGCCTTCTGCCTTGTAGGTATGCGAGACCCTCTGGAGATGCCTGTCAAATTGCTGCTTTCATCAAGACCATAACTACACCTTACACTTAAGAGTTTGATTAGAGAACAACGGAGAAGAAAACAGCCTTTTCTGATGTTTCAGAAGGGAATAGTGTGGAGTGCACAAGGCAGCATCACCACTGCCTAACCACACCTAACCATGTAAGTACACGCACGTCCTGATTTTGCTGAGTTAGGCGAGTTAACATATTTTGTTGACCCAGGAACAACATTATGTTGCAAAATTTTAGTTTTGACCATATCTCTACAATTAAACCTAACCTTACCCATGAGTAATGCCTAAAATCAAAGGAAATGATAGATGACTGACACTGATGTTCACTGATGTCGACACGTCAAACTCGGCAAAATCAGGTTCTGCGTAAGTACACTGGTATGACAGTAGTACACTAACTAGGGATCTAGAATAAGGCCATGTAGAATAAGGCGTTAATATGTGCTACTAATAAATGTAAAAGGAATATGCATGCTAATAAGCAACTAAGAGACCCTAAAATAAAGTGTTACCCTACTTTTAAAGCGGTGTGCCACATGACATTATGGATAAGGATTTGATTAATTGCATAGTATAAAGTATATACCGTATACGTTTTTTTTTAAGTATGTGAAATAGTATGCAACAATAAACATTTTTAAAGTATTACGCTCCATTGCTGCCTCATGAAATGATGGAGAAGGATTTGATCTAATGCAAACCACACAGCACATAGTGCGTACTATTTTTTTTAAGTATGTTAATGTGTGTTCAACAGTATGCATTTCAAACAAAACTACATCACATTGTCACCGCATGAAAATCCCTACATTACTGTATGTGAAATGCTTATTTTAATACAGTTTTGAATGACAAACATCTTTACTTTGGGCAGTGTTTCTGTTTCTTCTACCAACATAGATTACATTTATGTGGAAAGTGTGCTCACCACACATAGTATGCATGCTATTTACTACAGAAACAGTAAGAATAGCAGTTGACTTTCACTTATCAGACACTAAGTTTATTTCTACATAAAGACGTCAGTGTTTTTTGATGTGTGAATATCAGACCCACCTCCTCTCGTAGCCCATGCACCATGACTGTCCCTGGCATCCCTGTTTCCAGGCTTTAACCATCCGTGTGAAGGCCTGGACACATGGCTGCATCTGGGCCACAAGCTTCACCTCCTGCACAGCACACACATTTGGCCTGGAGATAAAACACACAGGTTCAGTCCTCATTGAGCAACCTGAAGTGAAACATCTTGAAGAACCTTTCTGACATTTTGGTTCCAAGCCCAGATATTAGCCCAATAGGCCACACCAATCTAAACATAGAAGATCATAAACATTTATCATGTAATTTTCAACAGTACTTCCATGCAATTTTAATTAACTCGGAACAGCGGAACAAGCTGTAAGCCTGTCAAACACTTAGACTCTCCATGTCAGATTGAGCAATAGTGATCATTAATATAATAAGTGAATGCCAATCAATCACCTGAATCATCTCTGCACTAACAGATGACAAGATACACATGATTTACACAGCTTAAGTTCCCAAAGTGATATATTAGTCACTCTGTAAAAATGTTTTATATCCTCACACATACACAGTGAACCTCCAGGCGATTAGTTTGATGTCTGGGTTATTGGCGAATTGTGTTAAAGAGACGTGAGAGAGAGTTTCTGTTAATCAATCAAAATATTATTTCTGAAGGGTCTCCAGAAATTCAAAACATCCAGTTTTATTGATTGTGTTAACGTTAAGGAAGTGTTTTGATCATTTTGCAAACGGTATGTGAACATTACTTTTGGAATGAACAAATATGTTTCCAATAGATTCTAAAAGCGATATTTGTTTAGGACCGGATAACTTCAAACAAACGTTCTATTAACTTTGAAACAACCTTTCCAGAACGTTAGCTGAGAATGTTCCCTGTTAACTTGGAAATAATAACGTTTAAAATGTTTCAGAAAACGTTCCACGAATAACGAATAAGTTTTTGTTATAATAAAATGCTACTGTCGTAAAGAGCAAACACTGAACGAACGTACGATCTATTGAAGTGTAACGTTAGCCAAAGTATTCTGAGAACGCTCCGATTGACCCCTGAGCGTCTAACCTTCTCCAAAAATACGCGTAAAGGCTACGCGTCAGAAAGTTTCCAAAATAAATAAAGTGTTTTTATTTTATTAATAAATAAATGTGAGCAACGAACGAAATACGTAAATTCGTCTATTAAACATTTCATTTACTGTGATATTCCAAGCCAACTAGTAGCCTAATAATAATAATAATAATCCTAGAGGCGCGCGCAATATCAAAGCAAAGACGTCAAACCAAGGACTGTACAGTTACTCACATGTGCGGCATCAGGTTTTTTCCAGAACGGGATGCTGCATAAATTCCATGAATTAGAATGATTAAAGAATAAAATAATATAGCCATCGTCGTACGCCGTTCAGAAAGAGCCCTGCGCCTAAATAACACACTTAAAGCGTTTAGAACTAACTAATCCGCGTCCATGCTAACGCGCGCGGAGACCGGACTGAAGAAGCAGCAGATGACAGGAGAAAAAAGACTCTCAGATCCACCTTAGACACCAGCCGACATCCGAATGCCCTCAGGACACTGTCTTCCTGTAGGAGCGGTGCAGGGAATGTCCTTTGAGAGGAACGGGACGCATACAGAAACAAGCGAGCTGTCTGACCTCCTTCAGGATGACTTACAAATGAGCGTGAAGCGCATGATTTACTGCATGCTTCAAACAGCCCGATTCAAAGAAAAACGCTTTATTAGACAGATTTCAGAGGCAAATGAAGGTCATTTTGTAATGAACTCACGGTTAAATGTTCACACCACTGAGGAACAGCCCACTGAACAATCGTCTTTTTCAGACGTTGAAATGACATTCCCTGACAAGGCAGAATGAACGTTTTTATGACATCTTTTTATGACATCTTTGGACGTCCAGTTTTGGTACTGGATGTCCAAAAGACGTCACTGGACGT
>JAUMHR010000060.1:4065706-4078973 GCA_032361145.1 Enteromius fasciolatus | reverse complement strand
GAGCGCCACCAAGTCGTGTTTTACTGTAACTTCAGCAGCTCCGGTCACGTGAACAAAAGCACTAATCTCACTGGTCGACCAGTTTTTAACGCGGCGCGTCAAATAAAAAAAATGAGTCTGAGGCGTTTTTTAAAAAAATTACGCTTTTACGCCTGGCGTTTTGCACGTCGGTGTGTACACTCACGTTGGCGACCTTTGTTTAGTCACGGCGCGTTAAACGTCGGCGATATTCGTCCCGGCATGAACAGGCCTTTACTGTGGACATTATGCAGATTTTCTGTAAGCATGAAATCCCTGATTGACCTACTACCAGGGGCGGAGCCAGAAATGTTTAAGTGGGCGGGCCTACAAAAAACTGGGTGGGACGATTTTTTTTTTTTACTAATAGTTTACATTAAGAGTAAAAAGTTAATTAAAAGTATAGTATCTCAACATTCGACTCTGAGCTAACAATGAGTCTTTTTCTAAAGGCGCGTCTGGTGAATCAGGAAATTCATCTTTGACACGGACTCAGAAAGCACTCGGTTATTATTTACTATTTTCCCAACACACTCATGGTAATTGCTTTTGCTGGATCCACTGCCTGACATACAGTTTCCCACAATGCAGTGCATTCGACTTGACCTTCAGTTTACAGTGGGATGAACTGGAAGTGATTTAATAGGTATATGAAGAACCGTTCAAAAGTGTGTGATCAGAATGCATTAAATTGTTCAAAAGTGACAGTCAAGACAAAAGATTTACAATTTTAATGTCTCTTGTGCAGCAATTTGGCATATTCAGCAAATCAGATCTCTGTTCAGTGTTCACCAATTAGACCTTTAAAAGTGAGCAGATCAGGCTCATCTGAGAGAGGCGACCTCCATCAAACACAGACCTCCAGGACACTTTCCCTCACATGAATAATTGAATGGCAGCAGAATTTAGCTTCAGTGCTGAGGATCGATGCTGGAGCCTGAGAATGAGTTTTTGGAGACTTTACTTCCTCTATCTATCTATCTATCTATCTATCTATCTATTGTTCTGTCATTCTGTCTGTCTATCATTTTATCTATTGTTCTCTCACTCTATCGTTCGGTCTATTTATAATTCTGTCTGTCTGCCTATCGTTCTATCTATCAATCTATTGCTTTATCGTTCTGTCTGTCTATCGTTCTATCACTTTATTGTTCTGCCTGTCTATCGTTCAATCACTCTATCGTTCTGTCTGTCCATCTATCGTTCTGTCTGTCTATCGTTCTATCACTTTATCGTTCTGTCTGTCCATCTATCGTTCTGTCTGTCCATCTATCGTTCTGTCTGTCCATCTATCGTTCTGTCCATCTATCGTTCTGTCTGTCTATCGTTCTATCACTCTATCGTTCTGTCTGTCCATCTATCGTTCTTTCTGTCTGTCTATCGTTCTGTCTGTCCATCTATCGTTCTGTCTGTCCATCTATCGTTCTGTCTGTCTATCGTTCTATCACTCTATCGTTCTGTCTGTCCATCTATCGTTCTATCACTCTATCGTTCTGTCTGTCCATCTATCGTTCTGTCTGTCTATCGTTCTATCACTATATCATTCTGCCTGTCCATCTATCGTTCTGTCTGTCTATTGTTCTATCACTCTATCGTTCTGTCTGTCCATCTATCACTCTGTCTGTCTATCGTTCTGTCTGTCCATCTATCATTCTGTCTGTCTATCGTTCTGTCTGTCCATCTATCATTCTGTCTGTCTATCGTTCTATCGTTTTGTCTATCGTTCTATCACTCTATCGTTCTGTCTGTCCATCTGTCGTTCTGTCTGTCTATCGTTCTATCACTCTATCGTTCTGTCTGTCCATCTATCATTCTGTCTGTCTATCTATCATTCTGTCCATCTATCATTCTGTCTGTCTATCGTTCTGTCTGTCCATCTATCGTTCTGTCCATCGTTCTATCACTCTATCATTCTGCCTGTCCATCTATCATTCTGTCTGTCTATCATTCTATCACTTTATTTTTCTATCACTCTATCGTTCTGTCTGTCAGTGTAAGTGCTGTGGCAGTCTGAGATGTAGTCATGTTTTAGGGATGGTCAAGCAGATTAAAAGAGCATTAATGTTTGACAGACGGCTTCTGATATTCTTTCACTCAGTGGTTAGATATCTAGATGTGTGTATCCTCCTCACGCTGATGGAATGGGGGTGTGATAATGACCTTTAGGGTGGACCTTGCTCTGATTCACCCTTCACTGATCTCTGCCAGGCTCACACACGTCCATGCATCACCTGTGACGCGTCGTTTCCCGAGATTTATGGGCAGCTGATGGATTCTCTGTCTCTGTGAACTAGGGATGGGCTGTGCAAGGACATTAATGATTCTGATCCCATAAACAATTATTTTAGTACTTTGTGGATGGATAATTGTAAGGTATTGCACAGTGTTAAGAAAATACATTATTAAGGTAGATATAGGTACCTATTAAGGTAGGTTTTAACTTTATGTGTAAAATGTTATAAAATGGATATTTGTGTTCTTTTAAATAATATTGATATTTATATTCAGGTTTTGAAATAACAGTTTTTCTCAGTCGCTTTGGTGCATCTCTCACAACACTATTTCAATCTGCACAACAGTTAATGCATTCCTCAAAACTATTAGTGCAAACTGCAAAACCTAGATGATAACCTGCAAAAAAGCGTGTCACTTGCTCAAAATGATTAGCTCATTCCTCAAAAGCAAGTATTGATTGAAGTATTGAAAAGTCCTCACACCATTGTTTATGAACAAGACAGTCAAATGGCTTTGTCGTGTTTTCATTATGACATTTTTTATGCAAAAAACGCAAAAAAGCCAGATTTTGGGGACACTTCCTGAAAATGCTCAAGACAGCACTATATATTATTTGCACAGCCACCAAAATTTTAAGACATGTATGTTACAATAGATTGTTAAAAATGAAACTGTATGTATGTGTGTGTATCTATGTGTGTATTTATATCAGCTTTACAATAGCGATTGCTTACAGATATCTGTTTCCTCAAAAATGCTATTTTTGATTAATTGCAAACCCTGTACATAATTCTAAAGTTTATACAGGATTGTATTAATATGCATGAGCTGTAATATATACAGTATATAATGGTCTGGATTAGTGTTTCTCTGAAGTGAATCACTGCTGTTCAAACATCAAACCAGTTGCATTTGCACTACAGCAATCCCAGTCCAGCATCACAGCACTTTACTTCAAAGCCTTTTGCTGGATTCTGGGTGATTTAAAGATCTATTTGTGAGCTTTAATGCATTATCGACCCTTTACAACTCCACTTCTATATTAGCCCTGTTGCACCGATGACCGTTGTTTTCTGGCACAACTAAGAAACCGCAGGTCAACGAAAGAATAACGACGGCTTGTATTTTGGGTGTTGCTAAAACTACCAGAAATAACCCTTTATATCACACCTATGTTATATCACAATGAGTCCTTACAAGCCTTGTGATTTTTGGAACAAAACTTTTTAAATGTTTTCCACCTATGATGAGGAGTGGTTTTGTGATGAATAACAGCACCCTGAGCGTTGGCAATGCAAGTTATCATACAGGAGAGACTTGTATGGAACTGTTCTTGGCGGCAATAACAAGCTATTAGCTTAATTAAGTGTTCTTTCTCGAGAAAGTTTGATAGGACTTAACATGCAAAGTATGTTGCTGCCACACCTTGCTTATGTTGAAGCCGTTGAGGTGTAATATAGATGGGAAACGTGACAGAGAGAGAGCTGTTGGTCAGGCGGCCCTATGAGATAATGAGTTTGTTTAGCGGGAGATCCCGGCACATTGCTGAACACGCTGGGTGCGGTGAGGCCCCCAGGGGCCTGACGGGAGGTTGGATTAGCCGTCTATCATCTGGCTCCAGCTGCAGGCCGTCACCTTTTGCACATCTGGAAGCTGATTGTTTTGCATGTTATAGATTTGACTTCGGTGGTGCTAACAAAAATAAAGCACACAAAAACATCCTTAAATTTAATGTTACATTTATTTACATTTACGTGCTAGTGGCAATAAAAATAATATATACATAATATATGACACTGGAGCACTAAACCAGTCGCTGGGGTGTATTTGTAGCAATAGTCAACAATACATTGTATGGATCAAAATGATGCATTTTTCCTTTATGCCAAAAATCATTAGGATATTAAGTAAAGATCAAGTTCCATGAAGATATTTTGTATTATAATTGCATCAAAACATAATTTTTTATTAGTAATGTGCATTGCTAAGGACCTCATTTGGACAACTTTAAATGTGATTTTCTAAATATTTAAAAAAAAAAATTCTTTTTGGTACCCTCAGATTTCAGATTTTCAAACAGTTGTACATAAGCCAAATGTTGTCCTATCATAAGAGTTTATTTGCAAATACAGATAAGCAAATTTTTTTACATTTTCAAAAATCATGTTTTAATATTATGCTATCATGTTTTTACTCATGTGAAGTATCAAATTTGTAACATAAAAACAAAGTAACGTTTCCCCCTTCTTATAAAAGTTGATATTTATTTCTCTATATGAATATTAATATCCTAAGTCTGCATGATTATTTGGTTAGTTGCATGTTTTTCTTGTCATTAGAACAAACATTTGACACATTTCGATAGTAAAAGTAAACAAAATAATCCTTACCAAAATATTAAAATACATTACTAGAAAAATGAAATATATATATAATATTACTTTCAAGTAGTCAGTTGCCATCAGGGCCGAACCTGTGACCCATTTTAGAATAACGTCACATGCCAGCTGCTCAGATGCTTTATGGCTGTGTCAGTTGTTGTATTAAGTGTCCACACCTGTTTCACACATGTCTGCATACCGAGTCTTCATCTCTAAATCCACACGTGAGCTTTTTTGTGCTTCATGTCACTTTTTTTTCTTTCACACCCTAGTTGTTGGACTGAGCTTGTGTTGGGCGTCTTCCAGAAAATGAAACAGCACCCAAACCTCTTGAGGCTTGTCACACCGTGGTTAACCCTGGTTTAATGTTTCATTTAAATCCCATGTCAATAAACCCAAACAAGATATCCTTAGTAATAGTTTTTTTGTCTCGGGAACAATGGAAACGTTCTTGGACTTAAAGGACTTAAAGGGATAGCTCACCCAAACATTAAAATTCTGTCATCATTTACTCACCGTCATGTGCTTACAAACCTGTATGAGTTTCTTTCAGCTGTTGAGCACCAAAGAACGTGTTCAAAAAAAAAAGTTGGGAACTAAACAGTTGACGGTGGTGGGTTATGGGCGATATCTGTGATTGGATGCATTAAATAAGATTTTACAACTTGGATATGATGTTGTTGTGCTAACAGTAACTAAAATCTAGAAATCCACATTTCATAAGCAGTTCTCTAGGGTCTGCTCAGAGCCGGGTCTGTCAGCTGTTACTGATACGCTCACAGATCATTTTGAAGTTGTGGGTTATTTTCAGTGCTATATTCATAACGTCTGATATGTTTCTGAAGCAAGAAGAGAGGCCTCATGGAACTATATATTTAAAATTATTGTGATTTTAAGGGTAAAAATGCTATGGTAAAAACTTGTTAAATGGTTAATTACTGTAAAATGTACAGGAAAAAACAATAAACAGACGTTCCCAGAATTCCCTGCAATTTTTTGTTTGAATTTGATGTTTTATTCTTTGAAATAACTTATCAGTGATGTTTATTGGGGTTGTGTGTCACATGTAATGTTGTTAAATTAATGTTTATTACACATGCTTCAGTGTAATGAGTCTCATCGTGATGGTGTTTAGTGTTTGTGTGACTGACACTGAGCTCATTCTACATAAGTTCATATTAAAAAGCTGCTTTGGTTCATCATGTGACTTTCTCATCATTATCTGCATTTGGTGCTTATCCGTGAATTTCAAAGGTACAAAACAGATTTCACTACTTTAATAGGTTTGGATATTAACATTATATCAGTTAATGAAATTACGGTATTTAACTGTAAATTTAACTTTATACCGTAAAACCTAAAATGTTGTTACTGTATTTTTTACGGTCAAATTCCGGCAACCACAGCTGCCGTTTTTTTACCGTATATTTTACAGATTTTGATTTTTTGTGTAGAGCTGCTTTATAGCAACGGCATGATCAGATGCTTTCTTAAAGGGATACTGCAACGCAAAATTACAGTATAGTCATGAATAGATTTAAGATATTTTGACACCCCCTATTGACTGCCAAGTAATGAACACTGTCAAGGTCCAGAAAAGTATGAAAAACATTCCATCTGCCATAATAAATAACATATCAAAACATAAATAATGACTTTATGCAACGCTACTGTACTTACATGTCAGTCAGCATTTACTTGGCAGTCAACGGGACACTCAGAAGACTCACAGTTTTCATCTAAAATATCCTAAATCTAAACGTCACCCTCAGCTGCGCTGGGATGTTTGCAGCGCTACCTAGTATCATACTGGTTTGCTCCTAAAAGAAAATAACAGGGCCTCATGCATGACAGCATTTTTTGGTTGTAGTTTTGTCAAATGTACCCAAATTCTACAGTACGGTTTTTAATTTTTTTAATGGCTCAGCTTCGTTTCCACGTCTCATAAGCATGCCATCTTCTATTGTATTGCAAGCAGAGTTCCACACTGATCAAACCGCATTACTGCAGGCTCTTACATTCAGTCAAATGGTATTAAATGACTATCCAAGGATGAATAATAAAAAAAGATTGTTTCTAGTTAAGTCAAGTGAAAGTGAATCAGGATTGTTCCTAATCTGATGTATTTCTAGTTACAATTCATTGAAAGTTTGAATGAACTGTGTTCTGCACAATTATGTAAGTGTTCCTTGGTTTTGCAACTGAATTTCCCTTTCTAATAACTCGTAATTATTATTTGGAAGCATTTCAAGGGAGATGTTTGTTACAGCCAGATGATTCTTGAGGTTTCTGCTTTCTGCCTCGACCTGCTCTTGTGGTCATAATCTTTTAACAGGTCTTATGCAAAAAACTGTGGTGCTTGTCAAGGCAAGATGCACAATTACAGTCGATCATGTTGTTTGTTAAACCCTTTAATCCTGAGTATTAAACTTTGGAACGTAACTCAGACTTGAGTGAGTCTTTCAAGAAAGAAAGTTGTGTGTATATATATATATATATTTTTTTTTTTTTTTTATTGTACAGGAGAATGTGCTTCTTAAAGTAATAATAAAAAGAATGACATTTCATTGTTAAAGATGTATAAATTAAATTGAATAATCCATTCTGGGTATTACAATTTAAGTAAACCAATAACATGGAATATTTAAATGGGAAACAGAATTATATATACACATATATACATGCTATTTATTAAATCCTTTTGAATTATTAAAATTTCAAAACCATTAAATCGGAAATGTGGGAAAAAAATCAAACTGATTTTATAGGGCCACTCTCTCTCTCTTCTCTTCTCTTTTGGAGGACAGTATGATCAGTGTGAAATATTTCCTCACAACATGCTGTTAACCCACATGGTGAAGACATCGGAGGCTGTCACCAATGAACCAGTGAACACCTCGGGGAAAGAGAACTAGTGATAAATCACAGCATGCCAATGTGTGTGCATGATTTATGAGTTTGATTAAGCGGAGAAGGATCCGTTCTTTCCTGTGAATCTCCGGTTAATCATACAGACCCTGAACTCACAAACAAACACATCACTGATTTCCTGCAATCGCCTGCTTTCATTTCTGCACATATTTCAGCTGAGATGGATCACTGGTCAAAACATACTGGAATAAATCGAGATGAGCAGAATTAGAAGAACATGGATGCTCTTTTTAAAGCGTTTAAGCTGCACACGATGTGCTCCCAGTTGGGTTATAAAACTGTAAGACAAACAGCTTTTATAGCCATTATACAATCTGTAGATGAAAACAGCTGGCTATAAACATTTTCCCTCTCATACACAAGATATTAGCATATGCCTCCGCCATATTTGAATATAAGTAAGTGCCCCAGTGAAATTACTGTTTTGGCAATCGCATGTCCACCTCTATTTTCACTTCCCAGATTTACAGAGCCAAAATAAAAGAGGGAAAGAACAGACAAATGCATTTGCTACTTTATCACTGTAAAAAGAATGGAATATTACGTTCGGCCACATCAGTCATAAATCAGTGACTGATGAACTCAAAAACACTGTACTGTAGGCCTATATAGGCTATCTGTAAAGTTTAAGTTCATTTTAAAATGGTGTAATAATAATGGATGCAACATTTTTTTGACACTGAATCATTTGTGCAGTGCATGATGGGATTCATTTATGAAGCATGCGGTCATCAGTGGACAGATATCTGTGTGGTGTGTCTGTCCTTGTAAGGTCTATATTAGCCTCTCTGTCCAGCTCTCCTCGTGGGGTTTGGGAGTGAACAGCTTCTCTTGTAGTTCCTGAGATTACGTTCAGTGTTCACTGGATTCAATTCACACCTCACTAGTTGTTCTGGAGATAAATGCGGGTTTAAATGAAGTGATTCTCTTTAGTCTTTAATTTACATAAACGCCTGCCAAAACCATGATTTGCTTCTTGCTACTGCTGTTATTACTATTATTATTATTATTATTATTTTTTGGCAAAAGGTTGCACTACTTAAATACACCATTCTGTAAGATGTCTTTAAAAGATGTTTCCTATGCTCATTAAAGGGTGCATTCATTTGATCTAAAATACAGTAAAGATAGTAATATTGTGATGCAATATGTGTCTTCAGTGTCACATGACTCATCAGAAATCATTCAAATATGCTGATTTGCGTCTTGTGAAACACTATTTTTGCTGTTGCAACGCTGCAGTTTTTGCCTGTGGAGTTAAAAAATAAAGCTACATAGAAATGAAACTGAAGACTGATACATATCATATACCTGAAATCTGATCTGCATGTGTTCTCATATCTGTTTAAAATAAGTCTTTTGTGGAAACATGAAAATGCTATATTCATTATTTTAAACATTCATGAGCTTAATTATGAATTCAGTAAGACTCTCTTTGCCCCCTATACAACTGTCCAGACTGTCCACTGTGATCAGATTGTGTCTTTCTGTCCTCTGCATCACTGCTAACGCCACCCTGCGTGCAGCAGGAAGTGATGCGCTGTGCTGTGATTGGCTGATGAACTCCAGTGACCTGCAGAGCTCTGCAGCAGCAGTGTGATTCACACACCAGCACTTTAGTAACGGCGTTCAATCAGCATCAGCCCAGACACACACACACAGAGTACAGCGACCAGCAGCAGATTTAGTTAGCAGGTTATTGGGTTACAATAGATGGATGGATGAGATATACCACGGATTTACTTCAAATGAAAAAACAAAAAATAAATTAACAATGGTTTTACTACACTAACCATAACCATTGAGGCAATAATTAAGAATTTTCTATCAACACACAAAATATTACTAATATATATTACTAATGTCTATCTAGAAGAGGACGTGGGTCTATATTGGCCTTATGAACGGCAAAAAGGAGAGGTTGAGTGCTCTTCAAAGATCACAGATAGAAAATTACAGGAACTAGTTGAGTCTTTGGTTGGAAAGCCTCAAAATAAAGAAATACAAATAAATCAAAGACTGCCTACACCATCACAAGTTGTTTGGAAGGGTTTCAAGAAAGAAAAATGCTCTTAACCAAAAACAAACTCCAACATGTTAATTTGCCAGACAAGACAAAAAAAGGACTGATTTCTAGGGTCAGATAAAAACTTCTGTACTTCTGTATCTTTAATGTTGTGGGCCTATACTTCTGCTAAAGGTCCTGGACATCCCGTTCAGATACAAGGCATCATGGATTCTATTAAATCCTATAATTGGTCAAGTCTTATGACAATGATCCAAAAAGAAACATCAAAAATTCAAAATGAGATTTCACCCAATTTTTCAAATGGATAAACAATGCAGATTTATCTTCACAGCCTTTTACGCAGTACACTCTGAGAAATAAGTACTAATATCTAACTTTAAGTTACCAAAATGGACCCTTTAGGTACAAACATGTACTTTTTGAAAAGTAACCGCCCCTTTATTTCTGAGAGTGTACCAACAATTTTGAGTAGGACAGTAACTAGATAAAATGATGGATGGTTATGAATGATAGTACAATGAATAGAGGACAGATAGTGTGCATTGACTGGACATCTGTGATCTTTTCAGGAGGCAAACACTGCGTGATCTGCTCATTTTTCAGAGGTTTCCTTGGTTTAAGTGTGTATTTTCTTCCACAGTTTCTTTGGCAACAGAAAAGCAAAGGTCTGCAATGTTTTGTAATGGCATGTGATTTGCTGAACTGTCTTTGATATGCATTTAAGTGTGTGTGTGTTTATCTCAAGGGTAGGTTCCAGTTCATTCACTTGAGATTCTCAAGTGCCCTAATTAGTATGCTGACATCATATGGCTCTGTGTCTTTTATAGACCCGTGTCTCATTCAGAAGCATTGCGGAGCGAGTGTGTACTGTTTACCTCACTGTAGCAACGGTGAAGCAGGTCAGAGCCGGCAGTAAATGTGATCGAGCGCTTCATCTGCTCAATGTGCTATTTTAGTAGTGAACTCAAGCGTAGTCATAACAACACAGAGTGATGCCTCAGAAATGATTTGATTGTCTTTAGAAAGATTCCCTCCGGCGCACAGCGCTGTTCTACATTAACGTTTACACGTTTGATTAACCGCCTCTTTACAGCTGTCAGTCATACTTTGCAGCTTGTAAGCAGCAGATACTGTATATGATGCATGTATATACAGTAATGGTGCTTTCAGAAGCTCTTGTCTGGGTTGTGGTTTCTTGTTACATTTACTTAAAGGAACAGTTCACCCAAAAATGGATTTTCTCTCCCTCAAGTGGTTCCAAACCTGTATGAATTTCTTGAACACAAAGGAGGATATTTTGAAGAAAACTAAAAATGATAATAAATACATTTTTAAGCAAGTATAACCAGCCAGTGGTTAAAAATTAAAAATAATAATAATTTTATGTGACAGTATAGTTATGTTTGCTTAAAATAAGGTCTTAAATATCTCACCCCTACAAAACTTTCAATTCCAATGTCAGATCTACTGTTTGATTTGGTTGTGCTGGTTTTCCACTCTCAGTCAGAGCACAGTATTGGGTTACAGATCTGCCCGTCCCAGACACCTTGGGGTGGGCGCACAGACCACAGACGCCAGAAAAGCACAGCCCAGATTTTGCCGGAGGATTCCTGAGCTGAATGATCAATGAGAAACATGAGTCTTCAACACAATATGAACACAAAATATATTGTATATATTGTGCATATGTATATACAATGTAAATATGTACTGAACTTTACCCAAGTACAAGTCCAAAACATCCTCCTAGAGATTTAAACCGATCAGCGCCAAATTTGGTCAGTATAATCTAAAGCCCTTTGAGATGTCAAATGTTGGATGTTTTTGTTGAAGGGCATGTCCGTGGCTGTCTGGCAAAATGGGATGTTTTGCCGAGGAACCGGAAGTTGTTATAACTTAGACATCAAGGGCCGGTTTCCCGGATAGGGATTAGATTAAGCCAGGACTAGACCATTGCTAATTTAGGACATTTCAGAACATGTCTCACAAAAATGCATTATCTGTGAGCATTTTAAGACCAAGCAATGGCAATCGTGTATTTTGAGATATGTCAGTGCAAGCTTTTTCCAGTTTAGACAGCTCTTAACATTTATTTTAATCTAGTCTTAAACCCTGTTCGGGGAACTGCCCCACAATGTCAGATCTGCCCCAAACTTTACACGTTTGATAAGACTCCTGACCTGAAGAGATCTAAACACCCATATTCAGTTTGCTGACAACAGGAAGTGACATGTTTTATACGACCTGCTCCTAGAGGTTTAATGACATCAACATTATATTTGGTCAGTCTAATCTAAAGGCCTTTGTGATGCTAAACTGCAAATATCTCGCAAATTTCGTTAAACTGCTTGTCTGTGGTGGCATTACAAATTTTGATGTTTTGCCAAAGAAGTTGTTCTGTTGTGAACACATCTAAAGGCCATTATTCAGTTATAATCATAGAGCCACCTGCTGGCAACAGGAAATGACTTGTTATACACAAATTTAAAAATGCAATTTCCAATCTGCACCTAGTCCCAGCCACAGACGTCAGGCCTACAGGACGCTAAACGTCTGATGCATATGGTACACTTAACTGGAAACACTTCAGGAATGTCATCAAACGATTGGTTGGGATTTTATCGGATTTCCGGGGGACGTGAGTGTTGCGTTTATTTATGCGTGACAATAAGCATTTATTTAGATCAGTTAAACGTTGGATTCTCAAAAGTATGCGAGTGAAGTACCTAAGAAGGGGATATCAGCTGCGTTTGCTGGTAAACATGAAACAACAAATGCTGGCATCGCAGCTGGCCGATTCAGTCTTGTGTTCGGTTCTCCAGAATTGCATGTGGGTGTTAAAAGTGGAGAGATATGCTTCAAACAGATGTTTACCGCAAGCGTCTCATCGGGATTTTCTATCTGACTGACTGTTGCATGCCGTTCTGTTGTTGTGGGGACATTTCCACGCCCCGAAATGTGACGCTGAACGAAATAAACTGTGATTGGTTGTTTGACATGTCGGTCAAACAGACTTATGGGCGGGCCTTGACCAAAGAAAGCGGCTATGAATTCCAGACCTTCAGTCGTCAGTCTGAAGGTCTGGCTACGCAAGACTAATCTGCACCCAACTTCAAATGTAAGAGTCATGGCCTGAAGACATCTAAAGGCCAATATTCTGTCATTACAGAGCCCCTTAAGGGACATGATGGAGAAAACATTTTTTCGTTCTCTTGCAAAACTTTTGCGTTTCCCTGAGAAACTTTGCGCTCTTTCGCAAAGATATTTGCGTGTGTTCTTGATATATGTGAGACTGTAAAGGTTTTGCGTGGGAATGCAAAGTTTCTCAGGGGAGTGTCACTTAAGGGGCTCAGTAGGTTATAAGCATAGCGCCACCTGTTGATGAGAAAATATTTAATGCTTTGCACTAACTCATATATGCATTGTTTAATCTGCACCGAACTTCATATTTGATAAAAGTGCTAACCTGAAGACATCTTCATGCCAATGTTCACTTATAGTCAGAGCGCCACCAGCTGGCAGCAGGACGTTTGGCACATATAAATTAATTTAACATAGTGCTCCAGTATTAACCGCTTTAAATGCATATTGCATTTAAAAAAATAGCACTTTGGTTGAACATGATTTAATCATGGACAGTGGTTCCACGTGATTACACCACATTAACTTAACA